>OX359296.1:53840737-54118237 GCA_947179395.2 Pulicaria dysenterica
TAGCTTTTGCTCTAATAGTATCACACATATTAATCTATATATGCTAATTTAATCTAAAATTATTCACAGCTATATCAGTTTTTCAATCGACGATTCAATAAAAAAGTAGGACTGAATTTTTTATTTATTTATTAAAAAACCAATAAAGGAATCAAGACTGACGGACTATTTTCTAGTTCCTCTATAGGATTTTATTCACGAGTTGCAACATGTTTGAATATAGATGTTATCTAGACAAGTTAGGCCATTGGTATGGCCGCGGCAAGCGAGTGGCATGGCCAACCTATCACCTATGTGGTCATGGAGTACCACAAGCTAGCAACTCCATATTCGCCTTCCTCGCCATCTTGAAGCATGCCACCGTAGCATTTCTTTCTCGAGTTAAATCCTTAACCTATTTGTCTTTCACACACTCTCTATCTCTCTTACACATTAAATATTTTTCATCTAGAAAAATTAAGAGGAATGTGAAACGGTTGAAATGTAGATATTTTTTATTTTTAAATATGAAAAAAGGAAAGTAGATGAGCAATATGGGACAAGAAAGAAAAGCAGAGGTTGAAAACCTTTTAAAACTTAAGTAATACTTTTTGATATATTGAAGCATTAATCCATTAAGCAATATAATAAGATATAAGCGAATTTTTATATCTTCTTACTTTGTATTTTTATTAATTATGTTCTCATAAAATTAAAATAAATGTAAGAATCAAAGGAGAATACAAAGAAAAAATTAATGAATTATATATTTTATTATCGAGATAAGAGGATAAAATAAAAATATTTAGTAGGAGGAAATATAATTTTTTATAATATAATATACTATGATCTCTCTGTTGGCATGTCACGTGTGTTTTGGAGTGATTTATCACTATAAAATATGATTAAGCAATTTGACATTAAATTAATAGGAGTATATAATAAACGACTATATACTATAAATAAATGCCAATTTGCGTATAAAATACAAATATCGGACGTGTTTCTGGGCACGTCTTCCGTAGGATAGTGGTCACCAACAATGATTTCTAATAAAAATTATATAACTAATTTAACACTTACACTGAGGCCTTAAATCTGTATTTCATTTGACCTTTTGATGTATACATCTTTGACTTTTATCAATCTCAATATTAATTTAAAGTCCCTTTGACCTTAATAAATACTTAATATATAAATTATATACTCTTTTTAATAATGTTACACTATCGATATATACTCTTAGATCGAAAGTCCATAAGCAAATAATTAGTTGTAGGATTTTGGATCATGGTAATTAACTATTTTTTCACGCACGATCATATCACCGTTCATCGACAAATCCGGTTTCCTGATGTTTTTTAAGTCGGCACATATATCCTATTTTTCATAGCTCTTCGATCAGTCATTTGAGATTTTTAGTCAATGAACAATTCTTATATACAAAAATTACGTTGTCGAAAAAATAAACCACTAAACTAGGAATCTACAATGCCAAGTATTTCATAACAACGTTCGTTGTTGAGCTTATTGTAAGGACTTACATGTCTGATGCCGACATATTATTTACAGTTTTCTAAACTGTTTTATGGATTAAAAGACAAGAATTTTATTCTTTTAAATATGAAAAAACAAAGAGAGAAGAATGATGTAACATTAATTTAGTAGAAAGATTAGAAAGGAAAACCGTATACCTATACCCCTCTAAGCCATGCTAACCACGTATCTTGTTATATTAAAGAAACCAATATAACTTTTAGCTAATGATCGATATGAAACATGACCTATATAATTTGGTTGTGGTTAGATTGTTGAAGTTCTAATTATGATAAATACGAGTGAGTAATTAATCATTAAAATTAAAAAATCTGTTATAAAAGATAAACAGATGACAGTGCCAAAAACATAGGATTCATAATCATAGCTAACATATTAATTAATTAGTTTTAAAAATAAAAAAAGTTTATTAAATATGTTATTTCATCAACCCGTTTCAATTTAGTAGTAATAATCATTTGTTCTATTAAAGTATTTTTCAACAAAAGTAACAATAATACAAGTAATATCTTCATTCAGCCTAATCAAACACTTGTATATTTATCATAACCAAAGAGACGATTTCTTAAAAGTTCTATAGCTTATATGAATGATATAGAACGTTGTGTCTTATCCGAAATTGTTTTGAATTGTATAAGATATATGTTGGGAAGAAATATCAACAATATAATAACTTAACAATTAGATTTAGGTCGTTTAAATATATTATTGTTTCTTTGATTTTATTTATATTTAAATAAAACACATAGTATATAAATATTTATATGTTTAAATTAACATTTAAGGACTTAAAAGAATATACTGTACATCCAAAACACTGTACCTCTAAAGTTATTAAATTAAATTTATATAGAGAAAAAACTGACTGAATGTTAATGAAATAAGTATGTCTATAATCTATTGAAGCCATACAATCTATTTAATTTTGTACCCACCCACCCACACTGGTAAGAGATAAACCACAAAACTATGGTTGTACCATTGCTAGCTTTTATGAGTCAAAAATATAAATAGTGGGGGGTCTATAGCTTATCAAACCACTACAAAAATGGTTCAAGAACCATAATAATGAAAATTAAAGGACCACTTATAGGAGGACTATGAAGACCATTGTGGTAAAGGTCCCCAATTAAATCACTTTCCAATATAAATTGACAACCTTTTTAAATTTTAATGATCTACCTATCTAACATAACCATCTTCATAAATAGTGACATCATCTTATTTGTTCTTTTTCTTAATGTCTTAATCTTCAATTTGTTTAATTTATAGTCTTCTTAATTGTATCAACCTCTCATTATTTGATGTTTTTGTCATTACATTCTAAAGAAACAAATACACCACACTTGTGGGGAAACTAAGTGAAAACAACATTCGACAATAAACTAAGCTTGATTTTGTACACGATAACGGATTATTTCGAAATTAGAATAATTAGTTACACGAGAAGCTTATGTATGTTGGTGTTTTATAAACGTAAGAGATACGAGTTTCAAAAAGAGTTAAAGTTCTATTAGGAACGAGTTTTCATTTTAGATAGTGTTTTGGACTGATTTACGTTTGAAAATGATGTTTTTAAATCATGTTTCTGTAAAATTATGTGAGATTCCGCTTCTCTAATTTATATTTGCAAGAAAAAAAAATACATAATTAAAATTTCAAATGCAGTACAAAACATCATCACAAATTAAAAAACCAAAAATCATATTTAGAACGAAAGCAAAAACACGTACCATTAAGGGTGCGTTTCAGAAAAATCCTCCATTTTTTGAGAAAGTTTTTCTAAGAAAACTGAAAATTACAAAACATGTTTATTTATGCATTTTCCAAGAAAGCAAAAAACTCTATCATTTTCCACATTTTCCCAAGCTTCTTCATTTTTTTAAGATCTCATACATTTTAAATAAAACCATTTAACTAAACATGTTTTTTAATTTTTTCTAGAAAATAAAAACTCAACCCCGTTATCTAAACATGTTTATATTTATTTTCAGAAAATGAAAACTCTAATACTTTTTACAGGAAAATAGAAGAGAAAAAATATTTCCATCTAGGATGATTCTATTTGACCCTTATAATAATCTATTTGACCCCCTTTAATATGACTTTTATGAGTGTATAATCTATCTTAAAAATTGTAATTGATTGATTTGATTTATAAGATATATAAGTAGAAGGAGTCAAATAGTAGCAACCTTAAAAAAACTCATCCTTAATATCTTAATTATCATTCAATTTCATAGTAACTAATATCTAAGACATGATACACATGATACTTTGTCTTTGTTTCAGCGTTGGTACACAATCATCAATGTAACTAGCTAGAAGTCTATAGTAGCAACAATATCACACAAAACAAAATCTATATACAATAATCTTTATTTACAGTTAATAAATTATTTAAATTAATTAAAAATGAGAAAGATTTGTATAAACTGATTACTGTAAACAAAATTGACGTTGAACATGTGCTTTTAATGTAGAAGAGTTCACTTTTGGTGGGTTTTGCACAAATATTTAAATTTTAAAATCATACACAACTAACTCAAATTTACTTTAATGATGATGACATTCCTCGATGATTAAGATAAAAGAAAATGAAGTACCAAAACCAAAAGATCCCATTTTTTCCAAAGAAAATAAAAATAAAATAAAATTGAATAATTGAATTTGAATCCCGACGACCCCACATGATAAATTTCGGGATCCCATAGTGTGGCTTAATACTATGCAAATAGTGTTTGCCATTTGCCAAAGCATCAGTTTTTTTTATACCTAACTAGTTATACATCTTGTATATAAATAAAAATGGATTAAAGTAAAAATTTTAATGTAACTTTATAAAAAAAATATAAATATATAGTATACCGATTATAATATAATATTATATATATATGGATATAAAATACAGGGGTAAAGTTATTAGAAATAAAAAATTAAATAATTTAAATAGGTAGTTATAAAAACTAATGTTTTAAACAAATGATTTTTCTAAGTATTGACAAATAAAATCATCTCAAAATGACATCTAGAAAAACAAAGTATGTGCAAGTTATTTGTTAAAATAAAAAAGGATGAGTAATGAAAAAATATAAATAATAAAATAATAACGTCATAACCTATTTTCTTATAATATATATTTTAGATTTAAATTTTGAATTTAAGATAATCTACTTTTTAATGTGTCTTGTTTATTATTATATGTTTAAAAGTATGATTTAAAAGCTTTTTTTTATTATATGTAACAAATCTTATTATGCATAAATTTTTTTATAGTTGCTAAACTTGGATTTTATTATTATATATATTATTATTATACAAACATGAAACAGCAATTTTAACATTTTGTGAAGAAGGCTGCTACTCAGCTTTAACGCTTTATTCAGAAGAAAACCAATAACATGTTGGGATCTTTAATTTTGGTCGAATGACCGGTTTGATGCTGAAATTATCGTGCGTCCAAATAATCCATAATTTAATTATCTTTAATAAATACGATAGCCCTTTTTTTTGTAAAAAAAAAAATACCTCTAACGAATATCCAGTAACATGTTTTATCTCATTCAAACATGTGAACTGTGAAGGGCACAGATACAAAGACATTATATCTCTTTATGCTTCAAAGAAATATTATAAAAATATATTATTTAGCTTTATGTGTTCTGTATATCGTACACATAGTTATGATTTATAAATAAATAAATAAAAACTAGTAATAAAACAAAAAAAAAGAAAATATATATATATATAATATATATATATTTTTTTGTACATATATAAATGTAGGTCATGGTCAAAAAGCATCACATTTCCTTATACAAATGTTGTCACAAAGTTCCAAATTTTGTACATTGGTTGCTTACAAATTGATCCCTCCAATATCAATTTCGAAAAACGGGTAATTATTTATTTAGCTAAATGTTTTATTGATTGTCTAAGCGTTTACTAAATTACTATTTCGTAAATTATTCTTTATTCTTGTGTTATGTTATCAAAAGATTTGTTGTTTATATTCTATTACATGTAGGTTAGTTGAATAACTTCTCTATTTATTAATATGTTTAATTCATTAAATTCTATCAAAGTTTTAATTTTTGCTATTATAGTATTTTGGTTACATAAAAAAGAAAAAAATATAAGTTTGGTACATACATCATAAGTTTTAATACACACAATAACAACAAATTAAATGTTCAATACACATAATCAAAAAAATTTAAAGTCCGGTACACATTAATACACACAATAACAACAAATTAAATGTTAAATACACATAATCGAAATTTTTAACACATAATAGCAAAATGTGACAAGTTGTATACATTTTTATGATCTAAACCTTTTACTAATTTACATTTGCTTACAATTTTAATCGAATAAATGTTTAGTATTTTTATAAACAACAGGATATTTTAATTTTTGTAATGGTATAAAGAAAAGTATTTTAGATACTTTTTACGTTGTTTAATTATGCATTTTAAAAGTCTAAGAATAAAATCAAAATAAGTTATTTAATGTTCATAGCTATGAGCATTTCTAGTGTTGCTTACTTGCTTGTCGTCTCATTTGTGTTGGTGACAAGGACGCCACCATTACTTCCCTTTCGTTCGTCATCGGCTAGTAGTGGAGGGCTTCATCATCGGCTAGTAAGGGACGTCGGTGGTTTTTATTAATTACCTTAATTTCATGCTAAAAAAAGAAAAGAATTGGTGAGTCTTGAATTCTAGAGTCAGTATTTCACGAGATTTTTTAACAACCAAGAAAGTTTTCATTCATCAAAGGAACCCGTTACGTTCCACACCAATATCGTTACATCGCATTGAGATATACTGTAGCTCACCACTTAACATTGCTACTACTCTCTTAGGCCTTCCGTTATACAAGGCTCGGAGAGGGCGAGTTCACGGCGAGTGAGGGGCGAGCTCGCGAGGAACACCATTACGGTTGTCCTCTACTCGGCGGGTTCAATAGCTTCCGGGTTGTGAGACTCGCGAGGAACCCAAACCCTTTACCCCCCCCCCCCCCCTCAACGGTAACTTTTAACGGCTATATTTATATATATATATATATATATTTTCTTTTTTACTCACCTCTCCTATATATATCATATACTTCTCAACCATTTTTTATACTTCTCTCATATTTTCTTCATCTTTTATTCATCTTATTCATCTTTTTAAACAAAAAACTTCATGGATCCAAACCAAATTTCACAACCCCTCCGTCATCCGGGAGAAACCGATCAAGAATTCCGAGTTCTACAACGCCGTCGGATAATCCTTTCTTTGTGGGCGTGTCTCAACCGATGCCCAACCAAACTCGATGTTTGCTCCCCCGCAATTTACGTATACGGGAATGCTTAGCCAACAACAACAAATTCCACTATCCCAACTTGGCTACCCGATGCAACAAAATTTTCAAGTCTCACAAGGTGGCTACCCGATTCAATTTCAACAACACCAACAACACCAACTTGTGGATGAAAATGAAGATGAAGATGAAGACGAAGATGACGAAGAGGAGTTTGTTGCGAGAAAACCAACAACAACAACAACCAATGCCAGAACAACGTCCGCGAAAGCGTTCGGGATCGAGACAACAACCCGAGCCGAAAAAATTTCCAACAAGAGCCAAAGCGATTCCGTGGACACCCGTAGAAGAGTTGGCGTTGGTCAAGGCGTGGGTTGACGTTTCCGAGGACCCCGTAGTAGGAAACGCACAAGGACATGGTATAAATATATATTTATTTATTTATACGTTTTTATATATATTTATTTATTGTTATTAATATTATTTATTTATACGTTTTTATATATATTTATTTATACGTTTTGTATTTTTATATAGGTTCTTTTTGGGAACGTATTTTGAGTTCCTTTCAAAAGCAACTCGGCAAACCGGAAAATTACCGATCACCTCATCAAGTAAATGCACAGTTTAAAGATATAAATGCAAAAGTATCAAAGTTTGCCGTTATCTACGCCAACGTCGAGGGTGGAAGACGTAGTGGAATGAGCGACGCGGATGTTTTAACAACCGCTCACTTCCGTTACCGGGACCAAAATAAGGGGGTATCTTTTGGTCACGTAGATTGTTGGGAGTTTCTTAAAAAATTTCCCAAATGGAGACCAACACCTCTCGTGGGTTCGGGTTCTAACCCCCCTCCTCCAAAACGGAGCAAAACAACGGACTCCAATGTCCGATCTACTACGGGGTCTTCCGATGCACGCGCTCACATCGAGCTTAACGACGAAGGTGATGATGAAGACGATGAAGAGGAAGCTGCTCAAGAACACGAGATTGAACGACCCATCGGGAGCTTGGACAACATCATTAAAACTGTAACACCGGTTTTCACGCGCTTAAAATTAGGGAAAATTTAAGCTTTTTAAACTTATATAATAAAAGCCAGCAGCGGAAGTAAATGTCATTAACAAAGCTTGATAGGTGTTAACTGACTCGGCAGTTAATTACAACAAAAATATGCCAAGTTCAACAGTTTGGTGTTACCAACTAACCGACACTACCGACCATCGGATCACAAATATATACAACGAGCAGTGTTCCGCAAAAGGTATATATACAACAGCTACCAACAGTCCCGCCTCACCAGGCCAACTACTTCGCATCTGCAAAAAGGTAAATTAGGCACCGTTAGCTACAACTAGCTAGTGAGTACAGATTAACACATAAGCATCAACAAGCAGGTTATCCCAACTACGGGACAGCACATAAGGCTATCCTAACATATAGCGTCGCGCCAACGAGTCAGTAGGAATCATATCTCGCAGGGAAGGGAACCCCGCTCAACGATTCAAACTGGGGACCATCAGCAACAACTATCCGCAATGGTGGGGGAGCGAAGAGCAGTCCACTAAACGCGTTACGAAGCTCGACATCTCAGATCTCAACGAAAGTTAAGATCCCAACTCACGTTAAGGAGCGGCGGTTTGCAAGACCACCCCGGCGTGCTGCACACCGGGTACCGTTGATCCCCGTTATTCCATCAAAGGGATCCAGCCTTCGGGAAGAAAGCTGACCTTAACCATGCCAACATCAGTCCGGACCAGTACCACATATACAACTACAATCCGTAGTGGGTTCAACTATACGCATGTGATTCATAACCAACGTATAAAGCAACTTAGCATGGCAACAATATACAACAACATATATAACATACCTCATACGCACGTGTGCGACATCAATAACATATGTCAGCAAACAACAGACAACGCTACTTACCGAGACTCATGGGAAAACCGGTACTCACCTCGAGATTATAAGAGGCAGATATGAATTCGGGAATCCCAGGAGCATACGGAGTCGTCCGAATCACCTAACACGTAAGGTTCAGGCTTAGACACCAAACAACGACAACCAACGAGACTCAAACCACAATACAACAAAGCTGCCAACAAAACAATAACACTTGCGGTCGCAAGACACATACATGCAGCCGCAAGGGTCCTCTTAAACAACCCACTTGCGACAGCAAGGGTCCTACCTTGCGACCGCAAGGGTCCTAACCAAACCACACCAACTTGCGACCGCAAGGCTTAACCAAACGACCGCAAGGGTGGTATCTTGGGGGCTTACGATCGCAAGTTATGTTTCCTTCGTCCTTGGACGGTAAACCATGACAACGACACCCTTACGATCGCAAGACCCATGCATGCGACCGCAAGAGACACCAGACGCACCATGCGATCGCAAAGGGATCCCATGCGATCGCAAGCACCCATGCGATTGCATGCCTTTCCCATGCGATCGCAAGCAACCCTGTTACAGAAGGGTTCTTGCTCTGTTCGACACAGCAGCTGTTAATCGCATTTTCGACTCAAAAACTAACTTGAATCCGTATCCAAGTGTTTACACATGTTGTCTAGCATCAACACACATCTATTACATGATTTCTTGAATCAAAACAACACTTGCAACATAATTTGACCTTCAAATTAGGTCATCTTCTTCCAAAAGCTAAGAACTAGGTTTCTAACAATAAATTACCACTTACAGGGTGATTTGCAGAAGTAGCAACAGATTTAAACACTGAATTCACCTTGCAACTTGATCTATTTCTTGAATCTCCAATCAAAACTCCAAAGAGTGTGGGTGTGTATGTGTTCTACGTATGTATGTATGTTTGTATAACATGTGTGTGTGTTTGAAAGATCAACAGGGGATAAGAACCCTTAAACCGACCCAAGTGGGTCTAATACCCCACGAGGGTACTTCGTTCTCCTATTCAACTTAAAACACAACTTAGGTTTACCCGTTTTAACTAACGGAGATATTTTCGGAATCATTATCCGAAACCGTTCAACTATTCACCAACATTTTCTATTTATGAAACATTTCTAACTTTAGCCACATAACCACGTGTACCAACAATTAACAACAATTAAGCAACAAAACAACTTAAACAACTTGGTTAAAGTCAACGTACAACTTAACAAACTTAAGGTACAACTATTTACAACTAGGCCCTAAATTAGGGTGTTACAAAAACTTTGGGACATACCAGTATGTCACGAGATGTCGTGATTAATTATATGATTTTTAAGGATACTACCATTATTAAAGAAAATTATCATACAAAACAGTCTCAACATTTGCGAACATCAATGTAAACATCTATACCTTCGGAGAGAGCTGAGAAAAAAGCTCAAAGATAAGCTACCCAAATTAAATTACATAACTATGATATAGTCAAAGTTACAACCATAGATCAATATAGTTCATACTTAATTCATAGTCCCGAGAGACTAATCTTAGCTTTTAAATCAGCCCCATCAATGATCCAGAATGAATTTTAAAATTTTGAGCGGAGTGACATTTTCGTAATTAACATGTGATGATTTTACAATCACATGTGATTGTATATTGAATCACATGTGATTGAATATTAAAATTTCAGGACTATGTTTTTTTTATGGACTGTATTAAACACAACTCCACAACCATAACGACCGAACTCATATGTCCTATATCCCAGCCAAGCATCATCTATCAAAAGTCTAAGTTTTTTTTCACCAAAAACCACCAATTTTTTCTATTTAATTTTACACGTGATTGCAATGACATTTAGATAAAAAATTATACTCCTTTCCATACCCCTTGAATTTCTTTTTGCTCCACTCCCACTTCCAAACCCATACATCATCCCTCCCAAAACCTCTATCAACAACCCTTGCTTCTTATTTGATCATAAAGAAAAAAATCTACTAATTCTATCTCTAGATCTATCATTATCTACCCACTTGTCATTTCCCCATCTATAATTATAAGTGTTTTCAATTATAGACCAGTAAACTGATATGAAAGTCAGGTAAAATAGATATTATATCACGGATATTAAAATTAAAATTATATAATTTACATTTATTTTACATCGTCAATTTTTTTGTAAACTCCCACCCTTTTATTTCTCATAATACAATAACTGTGAAACTAAATAGATTAGAAAAAAAATGAGAACTAGAATTACATGTAAGCATTGAAAAAGACGACTTGTCGACGCCAAATCACAACAATTAATTTCGTATCACATCCAAACATGCCATGAAACACTTCCATTAACTTATGCCATGCTTAATCATAACCGGTCAGTAGTCACTCTCTCTAACTTTAAATGTTTTAATTTCATTTTGGTTCCCATTTATATATATCACATTATATTATATTATGTGCACATTATAAATAAGAAGTATTTTCATAACCTTTATTTTTTTTAAATTATGAAGAACATAAAAGTAAAGGAAATGGAAAAAATAGAAAGAAATTATACATATCACCAAACGAAAATTATTCGCCGTCATCGTATTACATAAATACCATACTCCATACGTATTGAAAATAGACATGTTAAGGATTATAAATTATTCGTTGCCGCAACATTGCGCGGGTATCATGCTAGTGTATATATAGGGGAGGGTTCAAACAAAAACTGTTTTTTGTACGAGAACTGCGAGAACCAATCTCAGCCGTTCCTTGGATATGAGAAGTTCATGGATGGAGAGCGTGGAGGGGGTCAAGTGTGGCAGGGTGCATGTGAGGAATTCAAGGGTGGACAATGACATTAAATGAGGGGGAATTGGACAGCTCAGATTGGTTCTCGCAGTTCTCGTACGAAAAATAGTCTCGTTTGAACTTTTGCCTATATATATATATATATATATATATGTGTGTGTGTGTGTATATAGAGGTTCAAAATTTAAATGATAATATATTTTTATGTGAGAATAGGAGACTCAATCTTAACCATCCATTTAATTTGATCGGATAGTTTACAATTGCCCCTCATTTAATTCATAATTCAACCATCAATTGGCGACGGATGATTACGACCATTAGATCTAAATAGATCAATATCTAATTGATGACTAAGATTTATTCTCGCATTCTCACATAAATATTCATTCTTATAATAAGTCTCCCAATTATATATCTTCTATACGCCGTCACGTATTTATTTATTTTTGTTTCATATTAAGTTATCTTATTTATTTATATGCCAAGTTTGTTCATTTATTATACTAAATTATTGTTTATCTACTCAAATTTATTTTTTAACTCCAACTTATTTATTGGTTAACCGCTCAATTTAACTGATAATCGTCCTATTAAAATACTAAATTTAAATTAAACATAACGAAATTAAAAGTTATGATTCGTTTTAAGTGTTAACCGATCCAAACCAATCACTCAGCCCTAATAAAAGAACACATACTTACCCACTTACCGTATTAAGATCACGTGTTATAAGCCTGGATGAGTGAGGCAAAAGGTTTAAAGGTATAAGAATACGTATGTTTTACTGTTAAAAAACTAAAGTTAAAAACAATAAATGCTTCGAGTTTACTTTATAGGATAAAGAATTTTCCAGTGTCCAATAAATTCGGATTATTGAAGGGAAAAAAATAAAGAAGAAGAAGTAAACGGAAGATGATGCATATGGAGGGGGAGCTTCGTTGGACGCCGTTAATATAACACCTGCAAACATGTTGCTGCTGACAGACACAATCCGCTGACCCACCACCATTATAAATTTAAAGAAAATCTTGAAATCAATTCCAAATTTTTTCCAAGAGATTAATTTACGTAATCATTATTCTTCCTCTAAATCACATAATCCAAGACACACGCACTTTCTACTTCAATCTCTCTCACTCTACATTTCCCTTTTTCTCTTTCTCTCTCTCAAAAGAATAACCGGTTTACTTTTCATGAAACTTGAAGTCCCAGTTGATTTGTAATAAAAAAAGAACACCGATTTTGCCGCATAATAGGGTTTTAATTTTTAAATCTCGGTGGAGTATATACACACCCACAATTACAAAACCCCATTCACGCAAACATTCATTTGCACTGTTAATGTAATATGAAATTGTGGTGGAGAGTAGAAGAAGAGTATATTATTATTATTAAGTTTGGTTTTAATAAATGGGGGTAGCGAAAGCTTGGAGATACACAGGTAAAGTTGTGGTTTTGGCTAATACTCATCATAAACACAATGATCTGAAGCAACACAAGCAGCAATTTTTGCTGCCTGGGCATCATCATTGTTTGTTATGGCCACCGTCGGAGACGACGGTGGTGACCGCCGGAGGACAGAGACGGCGGATCTCGTGGACGGTGGTTTGTGGGGTGATGTTGTTTGCTCTGGGTTTGATTTCGTTTTTTGCTGGTCATGTTGTTTCTGATCTTGAGTGGTATTCACATCGACTTGTTAAACGCCGGTTGTGGAAGAAGAAACTGGTAAATTACTGAATCTCTCTCTCTCCATCTCCCTTTCTCTCAAAGTCACATACAAACACTTGTCACAAAATGTATGAATCATTTGGTTGTTTCTTGAAAACTTTGAGATGTTTTTTGTGTGTGTGTGTGTGTGTGTTTATTTCTTCTTTTCTTTGAGTTTTTCTTTGTTCTTTGCACAATTAGTCAGATTAAACACAAATTTTTGTTTATTTTGTTTTTGTTCTCTGTAACACCAATAGTAAAATGAGTTTTGGGCCATGGCAATTTACCAAGGAAAAACTAATCTTTTTGGGATTTAGCCATATAGAAATAACCTCTTTTTGAAGTGTAGGATCTCCGATTTCTAGTCGTCTTTAGATCTCTAATTTCTTGATCAAAAGTGACATTTTGAAGAAAAATTCTTAACTTTTACGCAAGTTTTCTGGGCTAAGTTTATCTCGAAGTTTTCTTTTGTTGCATTGCTTGAAATAGCGGTTTCTAGTTTGTTGTCGAATTTTCTTTAAATATGCACGCTGAAAGTCTAAGCTTTATACGCAAATTTCTTGGGCTCAAGTTTTGTTTCTTGTATCCATGTTGTGCCACATTGCTTGAAACAGCAATTTTCTTTTGTTTGAAGTAAAACTTGATCTGATAGAGCCTGTTGAAGGTCTCATCCTCATCTCTTTTCCCCTGCCAAATTAGAATAGTATGTCAACTGGAAGTTGTGTAATTTCAGCCAATTCTGTTTGTGTAATATACTGTGTTTTCTTTACTATTTTTGGTATTATTCTCAATCCCAACAAACTGATATATATATTTTGTTTAGACATTTATTCAAATGAATGTTTCACAACCTTTTAAGTTTTAACGTATAAGAACCCTCTATGTCGATTGCTTCATCCTGTTAAGAATTTATCAGTTTTTACTCAGGGTAAAACACTGTTGATGTTAACAGTGATCTTATGGATCATTTGTATTTCTGTGTGTTTATTGTGCTTATCAAGATTTTGTAGCTTTTGATTAAGCTTAATACGTGTTGCTGTACACTCATGGGATTATATTTTTTGTTGTTTAAAACTTAGGACCGAAGTAATGCTATATCAATCGATATATGGAAATCCAAATTCTCAAATTTCTACTATGGATGCAGTGAGAGAAGCCCGTATTATACACGTAAGCCATCTGATATAATATTTTAAACAATTGGTTTGATAGGTATTGTGTTTGGATCTTTTACTGGATCCCTTTTGAATTTAAATAATCAAGTGCTAGTAATAATCATAACTTTGAATCAGTACTTTATTTAATGATATCCTCCAGATTTATGTTGTTCTGTAGATCACTAATTACTTGGAAGTCATGTAACGAAATAATATCAGTTTCCTCATCTTATCGTTTTTCCATTGATCCTTACACTCTAAAATTATGACTTATGCAGCTCCTGCACATCATCCGCAATCAAATGGTTATCTACTAATCGCTGCTAGTGGTGGGTTGAACCAACAAAGAACAGGGGTAACTACATTTATAGATTATATCTGTCTTGTTTTATTAATCATTGCTGGGTCGGGTAACAGGTTGACTTGTTGACTCGGCCCATTTTCTTTTTTAACTATTTTTCCACTGTACCCATCTTTAGAGGGATCTGAATTTAAAAGGATAACCAATCTTTGAAGATCCCATTCTTGGTCTTTGATCATTTTTGGATTGCTCAATCATGAATTTAACATTAAATCTCTTGCATGTCAGATTACTGATGCTGTAGTTGTTGCCCGGATTCTAAATGCTACTTTAGTGATTCCTGAGTTGGATCATCACTCATACTGGAAAGACGATAGGTGAGTGAGTTGAGATTTTGTTTGTCAACTTATGTTTTTGTTTTTTGAGAAACAAAAAAGGTTGTCAAATGTATCATAATTTTTATTTGAATTTGCAGCGATTTTGCCAACATATTTGATGTCGACTGGTTCATATCTTTCCTAGCAAAGGATGTACCTGTAGTTAAAAGAGTCCCGGATAAATTCATGAGATCACTTGAGAAACCACCGTACATGATGCGTGTCCCAAGGAAGTCAGAACCTCAGTTTTACCTTGATGAAGTACTGCCAATACTCATGAAGAGACGTGTAAGATACTTACAATTTTTGTCTGTATTATTACTTTTAGGTAGTTAGATATGTTGATATTGTTGTATGTATATTTTCTTGATGACCTTTTCAATACATGTGAGATGTGTGTTTTTTTATTCTTGGTGACTGAATTGTGCAGGTTCTTCAGTTAACAAAGTTTGATTATAGGCTTGCTAGTGATCTTGAGGAAGAGCTGCAACGGCTACGTTGTCGGGTCAATTATCATGCTTTACGCTTTACTAAACCAATACAAAATCTTAGTCAGAAAATCATAATGGCAATGAGAAAGATGGCACCTCGCTTCATTGCAGTTCATTTGAGGTTTGTCACATTATTGCTTCATCTCTGATTCATCTATGGAAACAACCTTTGTTAAAAAATGCAAGCAAAATGCACAAAAAAGACTATAAACACTTCTCAAGTAAAATCAGTACATGGGATTCTTCTGGGGCATAATTCCTCATGGTCTTGCAGGGCCCACTTTAACTATATCACAGATACATAATGCTACAGTAAATGTAGGTTTAATGCAGTAGTTTAATGTGGGTCAAAAGGCTGGGCCGGGTAGCCCTACAATCTTTTTCTAGTCCACTTCTTTTTTATTTAATAATTAGATAAAATATTAAATATTATCATGATTAAAAACAACCAGATCAAATAATTGCTAACTTGAATTTACAATTTTTGAACAACACTTTAGGTGACTCTCAATCTGATTAACCTGTTTCAGATTTTGGTGAAAGGTTTAAAACTCAGACCCTTCCCAAGATAAAATCTAACCGAAATTAACCCATTAATGAGAGTAAATGGACTGAAATTGCCACCTCTAAAGAAAATGGAAAGATGGAAATCTTTAAATTTCTTTTATTATATGGTCTTCTGCCTGATGGTCAATTAGCATATGATTACAGGTTTGAGCCTGATATGCTTGCGTTTTCGGGTTGTTATTATGGCGGTGGTGATAAAGAAAGAAACGAGCTCGGTGAAATCAGGAAAAGATGGGCAACGTTACCTGTGAGATTGCTATTTACATTTTTGCATCAAATTGTTTTTGGCCCCTTTGCGTTACTTTCTTTAACCTTATTTGTGTTTGAATTAGGAAACAAGTCCTGATGGAGAGCGGAAGCGAGGAAAATGTCCTCTTACACCACATGAAGTAGGTTTAATGCTTCGGGCACTTGGTTTTGAAAATAACACGTATCTTTATGTTGCATCGGGTGAAATATATGGTGGGGAAGAGACTTTAAAGCCTCTCAGGGAACTATTTCCGAACTTCTACACAAAGGAGATGCTTGCTGGTGAAGAGCTTGACCCTTTTCTTCCATATTCTTCTAGACTTGCTGCCATTGACTACATTGTTTGTGATGAAAGTGATGTTTTTGTCACTAACAACAATGGGAACATGGCAAAAATTCTTGCGGGTCGAAGGTAAGAATGTAGTATAGAGAAATGTTCAATATAGTCCATACTTATTGTATAGTCTCAAGGGACTAATCTTAGCCCTTGGATCAGCCCCATCAATGGTCCAGATTGAATTTTAAAAATTTAAGCGGAGTGACATTTTCGTAATTAACATGTAATGATTTTACCATCACATGTGATTGTATACTGAATCACATGTGATTTTATATTGAATCACATGTGATTAAATATTAAAATTTAGGACTATGCTTTTTATATGGACTATATTGAACACAACTCATGTAGTATAACTCTTGCTATTAATCGAATCTCTATGATAATTTCTTGATAAATTTAAGAAATCTGTTAAGAATATTTGTTAATTTAACTAATTTTGTCCTGTGGATTGAATAGGAGGTACATGGGGCATAAGAGAACGATTCGTCCAAATGCCAAAAAGCTTAATGCTTTATTTTATAAACGCGACAAAATACCATGGGAAACGTTTGCTAAAAAGGTCAAAGCTGCGCAACAGGGATTTTTAGGCGAACCGAATGAGATGAAAACAGGGCGTGGTGAATTCCATGAATACCCTTCAACTTGTATTTGCAAAAAGCCCTTTAAGTTTTCTGAGCTTGACAATAACTACAATAAAAACCAGACCCTCACAAGATTGCCTTTTCACTCGAGAGCAGAATCTGAATACGGGCGCAATGAAGAAGATCAAGGCGTGCATAATGTGCAGAATATAGAAATGGCAAGTTTGAGAGAAAATCATGGAGGATCATCATCAATAGAAGAGAAAAATGGTATTGACTTTTTGGCTGACTAATGGCAACAAGAACCTTGTTTGGTGGGTTTTAGTTTCAATTTTTAATTTTCTTTGATTTATATGTTGTTGAGCTAAAGTTGGTTCTCTGCTGTATCTATATTTTTCTGAATGTCTATTGTAGCTTTCTACTGTGATTAGGCTATGAAATGAATCTGTGTATAGGAAAGGTGTTGACTTTTCATGGGCTTTTTTAAGTGCTGTAATATTTTTTGTAAGGTAGGAAGGAGTAGAATATTGGTGTTCAGCAGCTGGTTCAATGTTCATTAGCTATAAACAATGAAATTGAGTTTTTATTTTCTTTTAAATGGCATATATATACACCTTTTACTACAAATTATAATGTACTACTAAGGGACTTAGCACCGACGTGGTGTTTGTATAAGTAGAATACAGGTATCACATATTTGGTACTCCATGTCATATTGTCATAGATTCTGTGTGTGGCGAATCTAGAATAAATGATCACGTGGTTCCCTAATTAAGGTACACTGATAAAAGTGAATGAGTCAAGTATACTCGAGTCGGGTCAGATCATTAAATTAAAATTCATATACCTAACGGAGATATTAAATTCTTACAAAATTGTACCCAGCGAGGTTAAGTATACTTGAAATATTTGCATAATTTTAGAAGGGTTAGCTATTGATATAACATGTATGTATAAGAGAAAATGGATCAACTCACTGCTCTCTGTTCTAAGAGACTAAGACGAAGAGAAGTTGTAAGTTGGGTTGGGTTATCGCCTATTAGTTTAAAGTATAAAGTTGGGTTGGGTTAGTGGCTTGTTCTGCATTTGGTTATTTTGTAAGGAGATAAATTTGGATCTTACAGTTTTTTTATGTATTATTTTTTTTTATTAAATAATATAAAATAGTTCCTCTAGATTTTTTTAAATAGTTTCCCAACTTAGATTCGCCAACTGTGTCTTTCATACACTGATACCGGATCCTATTTAACCATGTACCGTCTTTAGTCCATATGTAAAGCTGAATACTACCCCGAGATATTAAATACAATACACGTATCACATATTTGGTACTAGTTCTGAATTGGTTGTCTGCTTTGAAGCGTCAATCGAAGTTATTAACCTTTTTGCCAAACGATACAGCAATGTAATCAACTAAAAAACTCAAACAAATTCTTGTTTATGAAATAGTATCATCCAAATACCTGAAAGATTCAGTCGCAAGCTTGTATCCATTTTCACTTTGTTGAGCCTGAATTCAAACTTGAGTCTTTGGAGTCACTTTATGGAAAGCCGAATTAGGTTAAATAATAGAATTCTCTTATATCAATTTGCAAACTATGTTCCCTTTTTCTCGCGATATATCTTTGTCCTCGTCTCACGATACAGTACACATGTGAGATTTTGATAATCCTGCAAGACGATAAAAGCAAACAAAAACCAGTGCGCCATGGCAGGGGTGATTGAAACGAGGATGGTCACTGGTGTTTATTCATTCATATTCAAACTAGTCCATGCATACATTTCTAGAAATTAGTGGAAGCGGAAAGCTGGAGGAAGAAGCTAACTAGTAAGGTTAAGCGATAGTACGTAATAGAATGTTGAATGTTCGGTTCGGTACTAGTCCGAGTACAGAATACCAAATGCCGGGTTAGCTATATGCAACAACTGAATACCGAACCGAAAAGTTTAACTAGATACCGGTACATAATTGTATTCAACAATTATATGTACATCTAACAATATATACATATGAGTTGTGTTTAATAAAATACATATAAAAACAGAGTTTTGAAATTTTAATATTTAATCACATGTGAATATTTAATTCAGTATACAATCACATGTGATCGTAAAAGCATCACATATTAATTACGAAAATAGCATTCCGCTCAAAAATTTAAAATTCAATCTGGACTATTAATAGAACTTATCCAAAGACTAATATTAGTTCATCTATACTATAAAAGTTAGTATCGACTATATTGATCGTTTATCATATACAAATATATAAAGATATGCATATACACATTAATTTCGTTCACACCTACTACACGCCTCACATGCATACTGCTGCATATGTATACATATCATTAATTTCACCACGCCTCATCACCACATGCTACACGCATATACATAATAAATGATGCATTTATATGTCTTCTCTGTTAGATATGCAACAAAGAATAACATACAAACGCCATTAAATTATCACCGATTTATCATTTTCATATGTATGATGACGCAACTTAGCAGGTATCCACCCAAGACTGTGCAGGATGAAATCTGCCTCGGACTTTAGCAAAAAGTAATAGCAACTAGAACACACAAGCACAATGCAACCACAATAAATCAAACACGCTAATAACTCGATACAGATAGGGTAATTGTCATGAGAGCATTACCATGATCGTAATACTGTAAATCATAGAAACGACCATATACAGAGCCTATCCGTGCAATTTGGTATGATATTAGAAAAAAAGATTAATATATTAACATCTTCTACAAGCAAGGATATGTTTTTGAAGCTTATTGTAACGGGACCAGTTCCTAGTTCTATAATCTCTGCTTGATTACACACAACATTGGAGTTGGAATGTTCCCATCTGCTCTAAGAGATCGTCTCAGCTAGAACTGGAACTCCCTGTTACAAAGCCGTGTAAGAAAGTTAATATTAGTTTTTAATATAAAGTCCATGCAAGTGTCTCAAGAGAATAGAAAACGGAAAAAAAGTGCAAGGATGAAAGATGTTAAGCCATTGATCTGCAGATATTAAATGTGTTTAACTATTCATAAGAAATATAGTAATACACCCAAAAAAATGTTTGTGGGTCGGATTGACCTACCAAGCATCATATTACAAACCGAACTGTTTCAATCAAAACCTATTACCCTACCAAACTATTTTGCCACCTCTACTCAGATGATCTATCCATCACATATTCGAGCATATTCACATAGATCACCAGAATTCTTTTCTAAAGATTTCACCACAAACTTTTTTTGACAATATCATGTCGCCACTCGATATATTTAAGGTATGTTTGGTTGCACGGAAATGAATTACAAAGGAATGGAATAGACAAAGGAATGAAATGGTTAAAGGAATGAAATAGTTCATTACAATTCCATCCGTTTGTTTGGTTGTTTTCTCAAAATGGAATGAATAGTTAATGCAGCATGTTTGGTAGAGAGGAATAAACATTGGAATGAAATAAAATAAATAAATAATGACCAAAATGCCCATATATTTAAAAATAAATATAACTTAAATTTTAAAAAATAGATGTAACTTAAATTACATTCCATTCCATGTTGGACTGAGGAA
Organism: Pulicaria dysenterica; assembly: GCA_947179395.2. NCBI lineage: Eukaryota > Viridiplantae > Streptophyta > Magnoliopsida > Asterales > Asteraceae > Pulicaria > Pulicaria dysenterica. The sequence continues at coordinate 53,861,671 of OX359296.1, forward strand.
TAACCACCCCTCCCCCATGGAATGAAAAGGAAGGAATCACATTCCTTACGGAATGGTACATTCCATTCTTGCGTACTAAACAAACGGATTTTTTTCATTACATCGGAATGAGTTATTCCATTCCATCTCTTAATCATCCATACCAAACACTGCCTTAAGATTTATGCACAACCCTTTATGTCGCGTGTGTACATTCTTGCAAAATAGGAATAAAAGCAGGTTCCCCATGGGAGTGTAGCTATCCTCTCAATATATATTAAATTCATGCACAACACTTTTTATGTTGTTTGTATATTTTCTTGCAAAATGGGATTTCAAGCACATTCCCTTGTGGAATCGAGCAATGTTGTGTCTATAGCATAACCGTCTTTCATATACTCCCCCTGGCTATCCAATATGTTTACTCAGTGCAGTTTGAACTCGGGTCTCTTTTGAGACTTTCTACTCAACCTGCCACTAGACCATTTTGAGATGGTTTATATTGCTTGGATATCCGACATATAATCAAAGAAAACAGTCTTGTTGTGCATCTTCCAGCATAAAAGAAATTAATTCCTCGACTCCAAAAAAAAGAACTCCCTCCCTAACGGCTAGAAATCCAAACTATAGCTTTTGGCACATAGTTTAACAAGCTTTTTGACTATAGCAATTATCTAAAATCCCGCTCAATAATAAAGAAATAGAGAGACTTTCTAGATGAAAATGCATTATACCGATAATTTGTAACTATTACATAAAAGGGATTTCTAGAAAAAGACACCCAAAAAATATAACTGCATTTCTTTGGTAGAGGGAGTTTTTTAGAAAAAGACAACAGCTACAAAATATATTTTACCAAATACACAAAAAGCAATAACAGAAGATCAAATACTAACAAAGTTACAGTCACGAAGGATAGACCAAAAGTAGAAGTTTAAATTCTTGGTCTACACATAGTTAGTTGTACGCTCATAATGAAACGTCCATGTCATGGACCCAGAAAACCAGAAATGCATGAACCCGTTGTAGAAGTGGAACTACTTAATATAAAGGGATGTTAAAATGTCCAACTGCCTTTTGAGACTGAAGCATATTTACCTTTTGGTGTAACCATGTTGTAGCTTTTTTGACTTGTGGAAACAATAGGTAGCTTTGAAACACTCAGCGAACTTTGCAACCCTTCTAATAGCTGCAGAAATTAACAAAGCTCAAAACACTCGGTTTAACGATTAAAAAATAAATAAAAATAAAGACACATAATGAGCGCCATTTTATATTTAAAACTCGTAACAAAATGCTCACCCTTGAAGTTGGCTGAATTCTACGATTTGATCTGCGTGGTTCAGTTTCTGAAGTTGACTTCTCTTTGACCTCAACTTTAAGTGCCTTCCACTCAGAAGGTGCAGTTTTTCCTCTGTTTAGATGCTGAGATGCCTTTGATGTTGAAGTTTCCTTTGCATTTTCAAGGATTTGGTGATCCAACAAGTTTTCATCACTCATAAATGCATCATGTGATGTGGGTTTAGAGGGTTTCAACTTCTCCTTTTGAGCCAACGTTTTGACTGTGGGAACCGGTGGTTTTCTAGACTTGGCAACTTTAGATTTTATTTCAGCAACTTGCTTTTCCTTGGCATCATTTTTAGAATAGGTTTTTGATCCACGGGGCACGGGTGCTTGAGGCATAATATAACTTGTATGCTTGACTGGATCATTTGGTGTATTATTTTTATTGCTTTTGTCAGCAACATAATGCATGCTCACATCCATGAATTTCTGTTTCTTTCCCGGCTTAGGAACACCAAAAACCACCCTTGATTGTTCCTTCTGTAAACTTCTTTTCATTGTTCTACGAGTGTCAAGCTTGTTTTCATTTTTAGAACTTCTACCGACATCGAACGTACTTCCTTGGGCAGATAAAGGGAGTATCATTGGTTCTTGATGCTTCCCTGACTCAAGGAGATTAGCACTTGACAATTTAGCCTTCTCTGTATCTTCTACAACAGGGCTAATAAACTTTTGTCGCTTTTCATGCGGTGTATCACCCTGTAACCATGTATTTCATTCGAAAAATTAAGAACCGAATAATCCATCAACAAATTATAACGTATGAGGGTATTTCGAAATGCACTTGGAAAATAAATGAGTGATTAAATAATCACCTAAACAACTTACTGTATGAGATTACATCTAATTGAGCTTCCATTTTTTGAAATTGTGATTATTACATTGTCTGTATGCAAATCGGATTGTTTATGAACTAGCTGATAAAATGACCAAAACAAATATCCTTGTATATTGTTGAGGTATTCCAATTGAAAATATGACAATACAATTTCTATCAACTATTAAAGTATAAATTATTCATTAACAATCTCTTATAAAAAATTAACGTAATATATACAGGTACAAAGTAATTTTTAAATTTCCTAACAGTATAGCGTTATTATCGCTGCTTTGAGTCGCAACATTCAGATAAACATTTTTACACTCCATTCTTGAGTTTTCAAGGAAGGAAAGGGGAGGGAAAGAAAGTGAAGAGAAAGAAGGAAAAAGAAAAGAAAATGTCAAGTTGGGTTCTTAAGTAGGAAGGAAAAGCAAGGAAATGGAGGGGGACCCCTTTCCTTCCAAATCATCCCACATTTGGAGAATAAGTTTTTAACCATATTGCCCCTCCCCTCCCCTCTTTAAAAAAACTTGAGAACACCCAACCTTGATGATTTCTTCCCCCCCCCCCCCCCCCCCCCCTTCAATCCAAAAAACAACTCGAGAATACAGCGTTAGAGTGCCTATCCAAACACTCCTAATAGTCTAATACACAGGTAAGCCTAACCTCGGAAGAATGTGATCCCTTTAGACTAGACCACTCGATCCACTTGCCATCCTTCCAGATAAGAGCTGGCCGGACATGCCATGACCTAACAACTGATGTATCTCCTTGAGCTGCAATCCACAGTAGGGTACAATTTGGTGATACGCCAAAATTTCAGCACCTTTTATTTTTAAATAAAACTGAAGGCAAATTTAAATAACTGAACATACCAGGAAATTGGACTATTATAGAAGTTACATCAATCTTATTAGTCTCCACGACAACTGCTTCACACCAGCTACACAAAAGGCAACACCACAGCAGTTAGTGACTCATTCTTTGGAATACGAACAGCTAAAAGAAACGATTCAGTTTAAATACATTGGTAATTGGTTATCCAAACACTTAACAGTCTACTTATTAAACTACACCAGGGCGCGATGAACCAAAAAAATACACATCCCGTAAATGCTTACCAATCTTGTACCCACACATCAACTCGATCTCCAACACACCAAGAATAATCAGTGAAAGCTGTTCTGCCTCTCTTTCTAGTGCCTTCAGATCGCATGGTAGTCATAGGGTGGGCTATGCGTATCCTGGGTGCCTCAGTGCCTTCAACTTCAAGTGGAACCCATTCCTTTAATTTCTCTGGCCCTATAACAAGGAAAAAACAATTAAAACTAATATGAAAACTATGGTTTTATTGTAGGATAATCCCATCAATATACAGTTGGCAGCGTAGATTTCCTAACTATCTTATTTCCCCTAATTACCAACACAAAACATTCCAACTATGTATGATGCAATTATTTTAATCAGGTCTTAAAATTATGAAATGCAACTTGTTACCTTCATCTGATTGTATTTCAGTGTAGCAGACAAATACTTTTCCATCTTTCAGAGTCAGCACATTTGCCGCAAACCAGGCAGCTTTCTTCTTGATATCGTCTTTACGCACCTAAAACAGAGACCAATGGATCAACAAAATTGCAAATGCTTCAGACAAATCAATTTGCTCAGAGAAGAAATAAGAATATAAGCATAGTGCTTTAAGAAAAGGAAAAAACAGCTTGACATCACAAGCTTGACTAAGCAAGAGAAATGGATCATGCTTCCCTGTTACAACAATGCAAAGTAGAGGTGACAATTTTGACCCATTTACTTATGAATCCCTTGATTTGGGTTGCGTTTGTATCTCAAACGGTTCAAATAAAAAAAATTAGATAATAGGAGAATAGAATAAATGGTTCAAACAAGTTAAAAGTCAATAAAAGTCTACTATTGATGGATACAGCCACCTAAGTCGTCTTATTCCAAGATTTAAATATTATCAAAATGATACGTTTCATTCAAAGGTTTAAATGTTATTGTAAAATACTGCTTTTGTAATCATTGTTCACAAAAAAGGACCCGCTTTAACCTGTTACCCAGTCCACCCATCTTTGCTACCTCTAATGCAATCTGAAATTTCTATTCGAACTCCTTTACCTCAACAAGGCAGCCTTCTTTAATGTTCTCTTTCCAAGTGCCTGAAGTACTTTGAGGCTTGTTCTGGTCAACATCAGAAGTATGAACTGATCCAAACACAGATTCAGGAATTATTCCAAAGGTTTTGGGTAACTTAGAAGCTTTATGACCCTTTGCAGTACTTTTATCATTTTCAAAGCTAGTAATTGAACCTGAGATGCCATCATCAATCATCATCTGCTTCTTGACCAAATCTCCTGAATCCACCTTCTCATTAGGGGTAGTTTCAACACTTTGTTTATCAGTATGAACCTGCTTATTGGATGAATTGGGACTTTTCCAGTAACCTTCAGGACCAGCTGCAACCAACTCTCTTAGAGGCAACGGATTGCTGATTGCGACTATTTTCCCAGCTTGTGATACTGCTTCTGCCGCCAGCTCTGCCGCTTTTACAATTGCATCTAAATTTTCAGCATGTTTGGACGCAGCTGAAGCCGCTTCAATTCTCCGACGAGCAGCTTCTCTGGCAGCTGAAATGATAGAAGTAGCATTATCATGTGAAATGGTACTTTGATCATGGCTTTCAGTTTTGTTTGATAAAAATACTTCATCAGCCATTAATCTTGCTTGTTCTGCAACATTTGATGCAATTTTAGCAGCAGCTGCTGCCACTTTAGCAACAGAAGAAGCAGCCGCTATTGAGACAGCTGAAGATGCTAGCTTTGCTTCGTCATCTGAAATTAAACCAGAATTCTTTTGTCTTTCCAGCTGGCTCCATACGTCTTGGCAGTGACTGACTGCAGCAGCAGCATGCATAGCCGCATCACCTGCTTGTAGCTTTGACTCCTCGATTTTGCTCAAAATCTCCTCACTTGTTACAACCTTCTCTATGTTTTGTTCACCAATTCTAGGACTGCTTTTAGAATTGAAGACAGGTGTAGGTAAGGCAGCTGATTTTGGAGAATGACTACTAACAACAGGAGCAGTCCCTGAATTTCTCTGATTTATAGCAAGAAACGCGATTTGATTCTGACCCTCGGTATGAGGTGACGCGCTTGCAGAAACCTTTTTCCTCTTTCTGCTTTTTGAATCATTTGAGGGTTGGCCAGTAGAAACGCCTGGACCAACACTAGAATCCACATGTGTACCTGGAGTACCAGATTCTTTGACAGTGGTTAGTTTGACCGACTCGGTTATGGGCAATGCCGAAAAACGAGCACTAAAAGGAGCAACTGGTGAAGAAGCAACCCATTGACCAGGGAAACGGCCCTGGGATAGCCAAGAGGGGTTATGTCCAGCAAAATTCTGCACTGGTGGAGTTTGATAAGGGTGTAGCGGAGAAATTGTTTGGCGATGGCTAAGAAGAGGACTTCTTGGCATGATACTAGACTGTGAACCATCACAAGGAGTAGGAATATTCCAAAGAGGAGATGAAATGGAGATAAGAGGACTAACAACTGGTGAAGAAATACCAGAGAGAACTTTGTTCTGGACAGACCCAACTTTTATTCCTTGATCAGGATCTCTTTTACCTACATCTTTATTTGTAGGGAGAAAAAAGTTAACTTCATATAAACACTACAATAACCACGATGAACTTCAACAGATTAATCTCATGAGATACCTGATCGTGATTGCGTAGGGGTAACAGGGTTGCTGGCTTGAGACTTCTGACAACGAACCCTGTCTAGACATGCATGCCACGCAGCCTCCCAGGCTCTCCTTCCACCATCTGTAAGCCCGTGAGATGAAAATCATATGAGATTTTGCTCTTTTGCACTAAAATAATACAGAATAAAAACTTTAAAATAGACTGACCAGATTGGCCAAATGCAGCAATCATATGAGGCTCTTCAGGTGGCATCCCAGATCTGACACATTTAGTAATGCTTATCAAAACCAAAAGACAGACAGACAAACATACCCTTGTATATGCATATAAACGAGAAGTGAATACTTACAATAATGATCCGTATACTAAAATTTGTGCTCGCAATTGCACTTGCTGATTGTCGGTAAAAGAATGCTGGAATATAGAGGTTGAATTATTCAGATCAGGCAGCTTTGACGTAGAAATAGAAGGCAAACCACCGGGCTTTGAATTACTACACTCAAAGCTTTCATTAGGCTTCAACTCTATGACCGGCGTAATATGTCCAGTTGCAGGGGGCGTTAGCAATGAAGGCGATTTTTCTACTTGTTTTGAACGTCTGACGGGAGTTGTTTCCTTCGAGTGATTACCTTTCTTGGAGGTTTCTCTCCCAGATGATTTCCTCCTTGGTTTACGCTCCGAATTTCCTTTGGCTCCTGCTTCGGCCGCTGCACTGCTAGGCACAGGTGATTGAGGACTAACCAGAGAATCTTCAAGCAACTTCACAGGATCTGATTGGCTACCACTAGAACTAACGAATGGCACCATATTCTAACAAAAGCTCATGAAAAAGCAAGTGTTAAAGGGGGGGTTGTCATGCAACGAGAAACAAAGCATTAAAGAAATGATTACCTTTGACAAACTAAGATTTTGATCAGCATTTGCACTGACATCAAAAGTAAAGCTTTTTTCTTCTTTTGTAGCACTATTTGAAGAAAGTAACTGAAGACCCTCCCCGTCACTACTCGCCTTTGAAAGTAGGGCATTTTCATTCGAGAAACCCTTGGTGACCTCATGCTTATCTTTTGCACTTTGAGGAAGTCTAATACTTTTTGTGTCTGAAAGAGATGACGTTTGAGGTTTGTCCATAGAAACAGAATCATCTTCATTCAGCACTACATGATTAGTCTTGCATTCAGATGAACCAGCTACATCAACAGAAGCTTGCTGCCCATCAGACATATTAACTGCAAAACACAGTCAATTAATTAAAATAGTATTCATAATACATAATAGAATAATGCATTTGAACATCTTTGATCTGACGTGATAGCCTTGCAAATCAGACGTAATATATCCTAACATTGACCTGTGGTCACAATGTCACATACACCTATAAGTTTCTAATCTTTACATCTAATAAGAGACAATCTCAAAACTTGTTTATATAGCACACATTCATTTTCATGTTCTTAATAACTGCCCAATAATGTTGCAAACCCCGTTGCTGTCTTCATTAGCACAACTATGTAGCCCTTTTGCATTCTTAAGTAAGTACATGATCCTACCATCTATAACATAATCAAATTTATTATTGTTAACAGCATTACTTTGATCAGAAACCACTATCTTAAGACTAATTTCACACAGTATTCCCTTTTCACCAAAATATATAGATGCACTTCTCTCCTGATCACAAGTATTTTGCTACATTTCATCAAAATAATACAAAAATCACCTGCTAAGTTTATAGGATCCACCCCATCTCTTGTCATGGATTCCTCAGCATTATCACCCCCTTCTGCTGATGAATAAGGAAGAGGGCTTGTCTCCAGTGTCTTGGAGCCCTTGAGACCAGTGGGGCTATCAACTGCTGTTTGTTCACTTGGGCTGGCACTGCAGTTTTCAACAGGAGGGTCACAATGATCAGCCAGCCCAAATACAGCTTTTCCAGCACCATCAAAAAGTGTGTCATTTTCAACCACTGGTAATGCAGCATCCAATGCACACCCTGCTGTACTATCAATTTCAGGAGCCTCTTTCTGTGAACTTCCCTCACTGGAGAATCCTTTTTTTAATATTTCTTCACTATTGTCATGCAATAAACTCACCCCGAGTATAGGTGATCTTGGTTGGTCTTCTGTAACAACAGCAGCTATGACAACAGTTCCAGAAGATAACTGCACCTTGTCGGGAGTGTTGTCGGGAGTGTCAGGAGATGACATTTTACTTGATTCCACAGCAGCAACTGATTATGCAAAATAAAAAGGAATTAGTTCACACACTATATATACAGACATACATACATACATACATACATATATGTATTATATCATATATCTACATTTATATCTATAATCATAAGTTATTGATACCAGCACTTGTTAAAACAGCCATATTAGAATCAGCTTGAACCATTGCAGTAACTCCTTCAGCAGACAATGATGGTTCAACGCTCTCTTGGTTATCAGTAGCTCCAACATCCATGTCCATATCTCTGAAATCCAAAGGCAATCTTGCATCCCTTCCCTCATTAAAAGTAACATCTTGATTTACAATAGTACTAGGCTCTAATGATCGAGTTTCATCACCAACCTGAGCATCTAGCTCTGATGATAGAGTTTCATCACCTCCTTGCACCAGACTAGGACTCTTGGCAGGCGATCTCTGGTCCTCATCATTGGAATCCCCTGTGTGGTGAACATTGGGAGAATTACTAACAGATGTTCCATCTTTATTCAATATATCTTCAGCAGCCTTTTCAGCTGAAGAGACTGCTACTGTTAGGGTTTTACCATCGTTATTATTGTCAGTTAATTTATCCATCTCTTGGTAATCGCCCAAGGAAACCAAAGATGTACCAGAAGTAACCTGTTGCCCATCATTTTCAACAACGTTTTCTGTTTCCTCAATAGAATGATTCTGAATACGAAATGGGCTACACGGAGAACCCACATTAGATTTTGGAGAATAAAGAGTCTCCGACTTTGTGATGGCATCCTCAATTGCTTCCTTTTCAACACATCCATCTATTGGGGAAGATGCAAGTAATAGCTCCTGCATGTTATCATTAGGTTCTTTGGCAGACCCTTCCTCTATCTGCATATCACAGCTTCCCATTGATGGTGGAACTGTAGGGTCCACATATTCCACATTTGTTTCCATGCTATTAGTACAAGCTACAACAACGGTGCTATTGTTGGCTAAAATATGGATGTTATCCTCTTCGCTCCTAATCATATAATTACTATCAAGGTCTTTTGACACACCACTAGCATTTTCGATGCACCTTTCAGAAACTTCTTGCAGGTCCTCAACAGTGGCATCAACATTCTGCGAGGAGCCTGTGTTTCCACATTCTACCTTAGAGATAGAAGAAACTTCTTGCAATTCATTCACAAACGATTCAGTGGCTACTTTAATGGCCTCCTGATTTACATCATCACATATGTTATTAATTGTTTCCTCGCCATCACGTATGACATGTGATTCTAATATCTCACCAGAAATTTGAGTCTCTCGAGATTGTAACTTGATTGTAGCATGAGATTGCTCGAAATCAGCATTCTCATTTGAATCAACAAAACTCTCCTGGAAGTGGGGATCCGTAACACTATTTAAGCTACCAGACCTATCACAAGCAACCAATTCTTCAGTAATTGTTTCGTCTACTACCCCCTCTCTCTGTCCAACTGAACTTAGAAGCATTTCAGAAGATTCTGAAAATGCTGCTTCAGACATATTTTCTTGTGTTGATTCCACAACAATGGCATCAATATTCAGCGAAGGACCTGCATCTACATGTTCTGCCTTAGAGACATGAGGATCTTCTTGCAATTTATTAACAAAAGATTCAGAAGCTATTTTACTGGCCTCCTGATTTACATCATCACATATCTTATCGATTGCTTGCTCACCAACAGATAAATTATATTTTTCACCTACAACTACTGATTCTAATGCCTCACCAGATATTTGAGTGTCATGAGATTCTGATGTGAGTGTAGCATGAGATTGCTTACAATCAGCATTCACTTCTCGCCCAAGAAAGTTCTCCTGGAAGTTGGAATTCATGACATATGTTAAGCTACCAGGCCTATCACAGGCATCCAATTCTTCAATTATTGTGTCTTCTACAACCCTTTCTTCCTGCCCAACTGATTTTAGAAGCATTTCAACAGATTCAGAAGATGTTGCTTCAGACCAAACATTTTTTCGTGTTGATTCCACTGCACTTGAACTAAACTGTATTGCACCAGTTCCACGTGAATATTCCTCAATCCAGTGATTGTCTTCCTGACTTGTGATACCAAGAAAAACCTCGTTTTCAACCAGACTATCAAACCTTAACTGCCCCTGTAGGCTATCATCAAAGTCAAATTTGGGAAGAGCATACGAACGCAATACTGAAGAAACTTTCGAGCTCCCTTCACCAACTAAGAGCAGATTTTGGTCTTGAGCATCATTGTCATCAATATCCATCGAGTAGCTCTAAAGTTGGAAAAAAGTTGTAAGGAATACACATATTTACTCACACGGAACAAATTATGTAAATATGCCAACTTTAGATGGATAAATTGTTTTGATTGAAAGATAGCAATCATATGAACACAAGAATACATAATACTACAATTTCGACTATTCTTCCATGAAAGAAGAATGTGGCTTTCTCAATGTAACTGTATTCGACATTTTTATAACCTCCTCATCTTGATTAAGTCTACATAGAAAGAATCCAAATGACCTACCACACAAAATATGCATGACCATCATAATGGTTTCGAGTTTATGAAATAAGCGTGACTTATTTCTGTCTCAATAATCTTAAAATTTTAGATTAGTAAAACTACTGTCTACTCTTCAGAAAAAGATAACTCTACAAACACTTAATAAAGTATTGAGCAGTCACTAATGTAAACAGAGAATGGTAAACAAGTAAAGGATATGTCATTCTCTCAAGTTAAGTTAAGTATAACCAATTACACAAATCAAAATCATTCACCACCATGCACTGCATATCAGCGAACCTACTTGCTAAGTAGGTACTGAAAGAGTATTAAACTAGTTCTTGATATCAATTTTTATACTGATCAATAAATATTTGTTACTTGTAAGATGATGCCCAAGCAGCATGATGTCCTGCTGTCCTTGAACTAATATTTAATGAAAATAAATAAACCATAACTAATTCACATACAAGACAGAGTCACAGAGTTGTTTTTGACATATGATTTATTTAAACTTCTCATAAAGTATTTATACAAGGTTCACAAATCCTGGAGCACCAAAAACTCAAACTTTAAGATATAGTTATAGTTGTATTAAATGTTGTTCTAAAAGATTATTCCAATACGCAAACCTTTATCAGCAGCAACAGCATTGGTTCAGCTTGGAAATTATTAAGCACAAATTTCTAACTTGTGACAACTGTCCTACAAAATGTGAACATCTTTCTCCTTGTAATATGTTCATAAAAAATCAATGATCATTAGCCCCACTTGGTAAAGCATGAGTTGTTCCCAACTTACTCCTATTTTATTTTAAACTTACTGCCATGTCATACTATCCTGTCCCACGTGATTTGTAAGTGTAAACTGTGGCTCCTCTTATAAGTACTTACTATCCAGCTGCTAACAACTTCCTACCACTAGTTATAAATGGTTGCATTCTTACACAGTGCAATCTGCTATATTCAAGAACCTTTCATATTCCCCGTCTAAAATCTTATTTAATATTTCCATCTGATTCAGTACACTGAAGTCATAGAATCTGATGCCATTTGCCCATTTGGTTCTTGTTTTGAGTCATTTGCCAATCAAAATCAATCACAACCTTAGATGACCTAACTACCTTTATCAGTTTATTTTTGCCTCTTTCATTAATGAGCTCTAGCAATCAATTGTCCTAGCTACACATCTGTTCTAACTTAAAAATCCAAATCTATCCGCACCACAAACGAGAGAGAGAGAGAGAGAGAGAGAGAGAGAGAGAGTAGACCTATCAAGAATGTGAAACATCTTCTTACTACCTCAAAATCAAATAAACATGATGCCTACGGAAAAATACTCTTCTTTTACCAAGGCATCATTTTGTTACTAGGTACTACATCATAATCACTACACATTAAGATGTTCAAGAGTTCAAGTATATTTGGTCACTCATGTTGCAAGTGTCAAATATCTAATTAATAAAGTAGCTATCTGCAAGGATAGATGCACTCAACCTCAGACCCTTGTGCTAACTGCTAACATATTTTATTTTCTTAGAACCTAAAATGTACATTACCAGTCGTCCAAAATTTAGAACCAGTACAAGGAAATCTTTCAATATTGGAGAGTTCATAGCTGAAGAAGGCTTAATACAAAAGAAAAGGAATGCAAGAGAGGAATTCTTGCTCCTACTAGGTGAAATTAGAAGAAAGCTTAATAGCTTACACACACCATTAAATTATTCCATAATTGAACAAACCAGTGTGTTAAAAAATAACACTAATTAAAGCAATATGAATTATTTTGTTTAACTGTAAGATAACACATAATACACAAACTTTCGTTCAAATTCAAATTAAAAAAAAAAAACATGTCAAACACATAGCCCAACACAATTATAGGCTAAAAGCAACAATAGCTCGTTCAAGTTTGAGTTTAAGCCTCACAATATTCAAAAATACCAAACCCTTTGCCACCTATAAGTGGCATTTTGACAAAAAAAGGAAGCCACGGTATGAGCTTCAAAGCAACCAGACCCAAAAGATATATTTTTAATAGTAAAAAGCATTTCAAAAGAACCAACCATGACAAGGTCAGTAATTGACAGTTAAGTGTAGCAGGTTAAAGGACTCCTGATTTCATCCAAAACATACAAGATTACAAAATTCTAGGGTGATATAATCACCAACGCCCATCAACGGACACAAACACTAACGCATGCAAGACAACAGGCACAAAGTCCCCAACACAACTTTATATTCATTTTAAACAATCCAAAAAGGTTTCTTATCTACTATCCCTCTCGCTCAATACCATGAACCAAAAACAAAGTCAATTTGACAAACACTCGACATCATTAAGTTTAAACCAATTTTCATATTTATAACGTTCAAAATATTCTGAACCCGGCTCCCTGCCTCCACAAATTTTACTACGAACATGGCAAAATCATCTTTTTGCAGCAAAACGCTTGCTCACTTTAACAACAATTAAGAACACATGCCAATAAAGAAAACGGGACAGTTATTACCAGAAGAAGTAAGTGTGGGAGAAGAGGAAAAGGTATTACTACCTCCCTCCATTCGGCGATTGAATCTGACCGTTTGATCAAAGCTGGCGCTGCTTGTTCGCACAAGAAAAAAATACCTCTAGGGCTCAGAAGACTAAACTTCTACTTCAGATTGAACAAGCGAAACAAGCCCTAATCTTCACTCGGTAGGTCAGAACTCCTCGACGAATTCCAAGTGATGCGATCCACCAGGGATTATGGAAATCAATTTGATTAATTGATTTCTTGGATGAAGTGAGGAACTAGAGAGAGGATGGTGCACACTCTTTCAGTGTTTTTTACGGCGTGGGCGAGATGTTGGGCGATGGAATTTGAAACAGGGTAGAGGGTATTTTGGTAAAAGAGGACTTGAACGTGGAGGGATGTGATTCGTTGGAGCAATGAAACGGCTTGATTTAGATTTATTTTTTTCCCCCTTAAACAAAATTCCAATGTTATTTTACCAAACTTCACCTTTTTACTTCTAAAAATTAAAAAGCATTTGTTATTTAACTAGGTTTTAACGTACTCGCGTTACGCGTCGGGATTAAACTATACTTTTTTTATCGCAAAATTCACATACCTTATAAACATACTTCTAAACCTACATATTGTCCAATATATGATTTGAACCAAAAATATTATGACTAATCTTAAACACTACATATATGTTATATAATAGACTCTTTAATAGCATATTAAACTACACTTTAGATCAAATTTTATTAGTCACCATAAACAAAATACTCGTAAAATAATGTAACATTAATTCAAATTAGGAAGAAAAATATATAGATTAGTGAGTTGCATCAAATTATATATACTAATCTTTTTTTTAATTTTCTAAATAATGTTATATAGATTATGAAGTCATGCATATTTATGTATGTATGTATGCCTAAAGTGTTTCATTGAAAGACTAAAAATTTAATATACATGTAGATGCCATGACACCATCACATGTATATATCTCATGATAAAATGATAAATTTACTAAAGTACCCTTAAAATCTCATGAGAAAATGACAATCTTCTTTGCCAATTGATATATATATATATAGTAATTGTTTGATTATTATATATTTTTATAGAAAAAAAGATGTATACTGACGAAACATCTAAGTTAGATGTTATTACATTCACATGGCTCTTTAATAAAGATCAAATTTGTTATTTTAGTATTTGTTTATTAATGAGATTTGTGAGTGTGGTAGCATCTAAGTTATGTGATGTCACACTCACATACATTAAAGAGATATGTGAGTGTTGTAGACTCTAACATCTAACTTAGGTATTGTGACACTCGTATGCCTCTTTAATAAATGATAACTTTATCATTCAAGTATTTGCTTAATTAAAGAGAGATGTGAGTGTGACAATACATAACTTAATTAACATTTGTCCTTTCCTATAACAGGTAAAACTGATTTAGTCAAGTAGAATAATTATAAAACATAGTTATTACTTAGTACTTTTTTATCCAACAAAGATGGATTTTACATTTTGAAAATGTTTTTTTAGACGTGCAAACACTAGATAAAAAAATTTACACAAATGAAAATAAAATATGGGAAGAATTTTCCCCCTTTGTTCTTAAGAAGTTGGTCCTTCGTTGAGCTATTAACGAAAAAAGTTCAATGGATGATATTAAAAGGGTTCTTTCTCTACAAACAAACCACGAGGAAAAGGGTTCATATTTGTGGGTTGGTTTCTTCTCCGACTATCGTTGTCGTTTGATTCAAAAGGTTAAATCACAAAATAACTTATCTTGAGGCTCCATAGACATTTAGATTGACAAAGGGCTTGGTTCTCTCAACATTTGAGATCTTTCTAGAGATGTATGAGGAATAAACTGAAATGGAGTAAGTTTTTACTCTCAGTCAAATCTATTAAGTGCAACCATTACCTTATCCTTAGCCGTGAGGTTCTAATATTTTTTTCTTTAATTTTCGAAGGTGTATCGGTTCATATGGTAGAAAAATAGTCTCATTTAATTAGAACTCTACATTTGGAATGGATAAATAGGACATAATCGATTAATATGTGCTTTCAAACATTTTCATTTATTTTGTACCCTTCACCTTCTAAGTTTGTTAATTTTTAATTTAAATCCTACTCATCATCTAATAAACTTAACTTGACCGTATTAGTATAAAAGAAATAAAAGCAAATAGGTAGCCCGTAGCTGGAAACAAAGTTTTCAACTAATAGAAATTATTTTAGTATAAAAACAAAGCATGCAGGAGTCGAACTCTCGACGTGTTCCTTAAAAACAAAGGACTTTGCCATCCCGGCCAACCTACAAATGTTAATTTATCTCGGTCAATAAGTATATGATATACAACGGCGCAGTTTAGAAAGCTACTGTTCACAGCGCACGTTTAGATCTGGTGTATTGTATCTAATAAAAATTAAGTGAAAATTTGTGTGCTTGTTTGCGTATAATATTTAGATCTTAGAGTGAAATTAAGTTTTATTTTACTAAACTGTTAAGAATTCAATCTCTTTTAGTACTTGACTACATTAAGTAAATGTATGATACATGATGTGGTTTTAGAAAATGATATTACACATTAAATAATAAAATTATAAAACACGAAAAAGATGACGACTATTGATTATTAATAATCATACAAACAGTGAAAACATCAACGTAAAGAAAAAACGGAAGTGATGACAGAAATATGATACCATGATATGAAGATATATAATTATATTCTTTTATACAAATCATCATATATTATTTCACAATTAAAAAAATAAAATTAAATCATTATTGATTATAATAAAAAATAAAATAGTTATAAAATAATATAACTTAGAATTTAATTAAAAACTTATGAATTGGACCTTGCGAAGGCTTGTTGCATTGCTGACGTCTTGCCGTATATTTTTATGTATTTTTATTTTCAAATGAAAATTGTTGGGCCTGAGGGTTATACGTCTTGCATTTTAACGGGCCTTACGAAGACGTACGGATGGAAATGGCAATTAAGATAATAGTAAATCGTACAAAAATATAATAAACTAGATTAGATGTTTATGTAAACATGAGTTTTGTATAAAATGATAAATATTAAATATTAATAATCAATGTTTTACTATATTTCTTAATTTCTTGTTATTAGTGTTTCTCATTTAAAGCTTTTGTGCTAACAAGATATTATATAGAGACAAAGAGAAGAGAATAAATAGTAAAAATTAAAATTATGTATGATGATTATCTACTTATAGGTATAAAATGTATAAGTTTTCAAGAAATAAAACTTGTATATAATACTTATTTATGTAATATTAACATATAAGGACGTCTATATATATATTATTATCCATAGTAATGTAAATTGTTACTACCATGATTTTGTTTTGTTTTGTGGTATGAATGTTATGCCAATACAATCCGTTAACTAAAAAATAGGTATTGCAAGAGCACAATTTTATTTTCATTACTTAGTAATTGTTAATTAATTATAATATTAGAAGACAATAATTTTTAATTTAATTAATATTAATCTCAAAGAAAAAAATATAGATATATAATTATACTAGTCAGTTGTCCGTGTAAACACACGGGTGTGCCGTAGTTATTTATATAAAAATATTATTTTATATTCGTTTAGCTAAATATATAATTATTTTGGATAGAAAAAATAGCTCATTTGAGATTTTTTTTAAAAACGAAAGAAAATTATATTAAGTTGAATCAGTATAGAAAAGAGAATAATGTTAACTTTATAAAAGATGTAAAAATTAATTACGATAAGATTTGTAGTATATATAATAAACATAACTAAGGACAACAAAATTGTAGTATGTATAGTATTCTATTGATGATGTAGCCTATGTAATAGATTTATTCTAAATTGATGTAGTGGATAAGAAATTTGAATTAAAATAAATTTAACGCAAATCAAGTTGATTTAAAGTTATAATTGAGTTTGCGTTTCAGTTTTGACCAAAATGAATATTAGGATTTTAACCTTGACAAAATGAAATGTTATGATTTTTTAATTAAATGGATAAGGTTAGTACGAGGATATATCATTTTTTACTAATATTAATAAGAACTTATTAATACTACACATTTTTTTTAGTAAATATACTATTTAATTATAACAGAAGAACATTTTACAAAATTCAAAAACTAAAAGCTATGATTAATATTTTAAATAATATTTTTCTTGGAAAAATTTAAGTATTTTGAAGTTTTAAATGATAGTAATTAACGTAATTTTGAATTTGTATATAGTTTGGTATAGTTTGAATTATAGATGAAATTTTCTTAAATACAATCTTTTTTCTCTTATTTTTATTTGACTATTTAAAGTCAAAATTGATAATCTTTATATGATAAATATTAGTTTGACTCTAAAAAGTCAAAATTAAAATTTTAGAATTAAAAAATTAACGGTTAAGATTAAATTTTTATTGAATAAAGGGTTCAACTTATATAATATATATATATTAGAAGATACGCCTAAATAGTTAATCAATATCTTTTAGTTTTAAATAATTCATATATTCTTTTATATATATATATATATGTAATTTAATTTGTATCTTATGCTTATATATGTATTTTTAAAATAAAAACCAATCAAACTTCATAAATAAGATTTTAATTTAAGTGGTTATTATTAATTTAAAGTTAAAAGTGAATTTCAATTTTTACTTTATAAAGTCAAATTTTAATTTTAATTTAAAAATGAATTGTTAAGATCTAATTTTTATTACAAATATAGGTTGGAATTACCTAATAAAATTGGTGGAGGTTACTCTTTTATATATATTAGACGATTATATCTGATTTATTATTATATATAATCAATTTTTGTAAACAACTAACTATCTAAAAGTTTCCATTATATATAGAAGATAGTAGGTCATTTACTTTACAACCACTTAATTTTTTTATTTTTTATTTATTTATTTTAAATTAAGAAATCTGGAAGTGAAGGCATGTTTCCAAAGTCAGGACCAACTTTCAAGACCACAACTCAAACTAATGCCCGATGGATCTTTAAGTCCACACACACATAATTTGAATAAACAGTAACGTTCTTAATACTAGTTATCTATTTCGAAATTGAACGTTAGAAGCAAAGTGTAGATGGGCGGGGTTGTAAGTATCTTTTGAGAACAAGCAAGGTCTCGGTTTGATTCTTCATAATACTTGATTCATTTGGCTTCCAAAATATCCTTTTTATTTTATTTTAATTTTACCTTTTCTTTAATAATAATAATTATTATAATTATAATAATAATTATTATTGTATTAAAATAATATTTTTCATTTTTATTATATAACTTCCAACATACAAGGCTCGATTAAAAAAACAATTATATATTTACGATTATTTTATTTTAATATATACTTTGTTATAAATATTAGGGTTTAGTTCATAAAAGTGTATCTAACTTTACACATTTTGCAATTGTATGTACTGAACTTTCAAACTTACCATTTGATGTATTGAACTTTTACCGATTGAACAAGTTGCAGGTAATTCTCTCATTTTTTTTGTTTATTTTTATTCCCACATCATTAAATTCATTTTCCACATCATTAAATTCATAGCCCAAGAACAAGAACACCATAAAGAAACCCACATGTATGAAGAACCACATGCAAGACGTGTAAACCCAAATGTGTGAACCCAGATGTGTTCAAACATCGAATCTCAACCAAGAACTGATCAGAACTAAAATCAATTACACATTACGAACCATCAAGAACTAAAATCAATTACACATTACGAACATTCAAGAACTGATCAGATTTGAAAACGAAAATCAATTACCCATGAAGATGATGGTGGACGTCGACAGATCTGAATCAGATTTCAACAAATCAACAAGAACAAATCAGATTTCAATAATCAAACCAAAACCGAATCAGATTTCAACAAAATCTCTTACCTAGGTCGATGAAGAAACCCTAAATCTGAAGTCATCAAACGATACCCAAATTTCAACAAGAACAACCGTTGACGAAGAAACCCTAAATCGATGACGAACCTGAAGCCATCAAACGAAGACGAATTTGAAGCCATCGAACTTTACGCCGGTGGTGATGCTGCAACCTCGATGAAGGGATGAAGATGAAAGGTTGTTCCAAATCCGCCATCAGTTGCTCCAAATCATCTCTCCGGACAATGTTATCATCGAGAATGACCCTGCTGGTGAAAGAAAGGTTTGATTTTGACAATTTGGAACATGGGTCTTCTTCTTTGTATCGAGAACAACCCTAACCGAAGAAACCCTCGATGGAAAAACACATCGAAGAACACACATCAGCGAAAATCGAAGATCTATTCTGAGATGTAGATCCGAATTCTTATTTTTTGTTATTGTTATAATTATTATTATTATTATTATTATTAGAATTTTTTTTAAAGAAGAAAACACACATTAGCTCCAACTCAACACCAAGTCAATACCATGGCACAGCCACATCAGATTAACCTGTGTCACATCATCATCTTACCTGCTATAGCAGGTTAGATACACACAATAGTAACTTTTTAAAACTTGGATACATCAAATGGTAAGTTTGAAAATTCAGTAAATACAATTACAAAAGGTGTAAAGTAGAATACACTTTTATGAACTAAATCTTAAATATTATCATGATACGATATTTTTCCAATATATTTTTAGAAATCGTAACACTAAAAAAGTTCATTTAGTATGTTCTAAATATGAACAAGATCTGTTTTGTTACCATCTCATTATTATTTACACCTTGATATACATTCTAATGTAGTATGATATTTGACTAAGAAACTTTTTGAAATTGTAATACTAAAAAAATACATTTTCTTCTATAAACATAATATTACATTATATAATGTATTGAGATGTAGATGAAAAAGTGAGTTATATATAACATTTAGTTAGGCCTTATGTGATGGAGTCAGTTTGGGATTGCGGTTGTCATTGTTGATTTAGAGTTGCAAACGCCTATACCACCATTTTGGTTAACCGCCCTTTCCTGAAGTGGTTATGATTTCTATATTTGAAATGGGTGTACATTCCATATTTTGAAATTTAAAACACAATCATTTGAATTTTCTCTATGTATTTAATTTTGATTTTTATTCTTTTTCGTTTCGATTTAGGGTTATTATTCATCGCATTTAGTTTTAGGGTTTAGTTCATAAAGTGTATCCAACTACACACCTTTTGCTATTGTATGTACTGAACTTTCAAACTTACCATTTGATGTATCAAAGTCTCAAAAAGTTGTCTATTAATGCATCTGGTTACCTACACAACCGGTAACGGGTAATTATTTATTTATTTTTAATATTATACCATTGTCCATCTCATTATTATTGCCACCTAAATATTTCTTGAAAAGCATTCATCATCTTCATCCTTTAAGAACATTCATATCTTCATCCTTTAAGAACATTCATATATTCATCCTTTAAGAACATTCATATCTTCATCCTTTAAGAATGAAGGAATACACACATGGTTTGAACATAAATTTTACATAGGAAATCCACATAAATCGAAGCTAAGATGTTACAAAATCTACATAAATCAAACTAAACATACACATCTAAAACCCTAACCTGCAACAGATCAAGAATTAATTCATGATGCAAAACTCAGAAATCGTTGAGATGAACAAATCGAAACTGAGATGAACAGATCTCGCATATCAATCTTAACCATAAAAGAAAAACAAATCAGATCTCACATACAAATCGATTTTAACCATGAACAAATCGAACCCTAAATTGTTGAGATGAAGATGAAACACAAATAAGATCTGAGTATAGCCAACAAGAACTATGAAAATCGCAGAACGTAGTTAACAAGAACTCTGAAAATCGAAGCATCGAAACTCGAAACTCGATGAATCTATTAAACACAAACAACTCAATGAATCTATGAAATGAACCCTATAACAGAAAACTCGATTAATCTATGAAACGAACCAAAACCGAACAAACATCCTAATTAAAAACTACTTACCAGATCTGAAGCAAGAACCATTCTAAGGCTTCTCGCGGTCAGGCAAGCGTGGCAGAGCGTAGCATGTATCCAGTCATCCGAACTACTTACTGAAGGGCAAGCACCAACGAATTACTCACTTCATTCACAGCGCGGGGGAGAGACAGAGAGGGGTCAATAATAACTCACAGCCGGGGTAAAAAGGTCCTACTTCCTTACTCACTCAAGTCATTGCTTTGACCGGCCGAAAAGAAAACATTTTTTAGATACTTGTTACAGGCCTGACCAAGAGCGCAAAAGAGCTTTATTTATAATTAGAGTAAGGGCACGCCATTTGCAATGCCTTTTCTTGCTTTCGACAGGACCCCCTTCCGACAGGAGAAAAAAGATTACGCCAATGCCAATTGCCAATGATATAGAGTTTCGTCTGAGACAAAAAGGCTTATTGCTGCTCACTGTGTTGTGCAACTTGTATGCGATGAAGACGCGATTCTTGGTTAAGGACCTTAGTCCGCAACTCCTCAAACGATGGAACAGTCTTAGAGTCGGAGATGGTTGTAACAGAAGCTTCATATTCAAAGGGCTTTGTAGTGAAAACTACATCCTTTGGGGACATAGAAGAGAGTTGATAGCAGCCAAGGCATCAACCATAGATTTCAGTTCCCGTAAATAGGCATCCATAGGCTTGTTACCTTTCCTGTTATTCTGAATATCGAACTTCAATTTCATTTCTTTAGCCGTGGACTGATCAACAAATCTTTGCTCTAAAGCCATCCAAACATCTATGTATGTTTTGTTTTCATATTCTATTGTAGACTTCCGTCAACATGTCCACTGAGAGTGTCGCATTCAACCAAGAGCGAACACTTTGGTCCGTTCTCACCCAAGCACTATAAGCGGGGTTGAGATGAGCCCTTCCTTCGGCATCACTGATGAAGGGGAACATGTTTTAAAAGGCGATGTCTTGATGAACTGATGAAATCGTAAGACTCAATCGGAATCATGGGATATAGGATTGATTTTGAATTTTTTGTGAATAATGGAAACCAAGATTGTGGAAAGTAGATTCTTGAAGGAAAAGAAACGTGGAAAGTGGATTCATGATGGAAATTAGCTGTAAGACCATGTGCATCCATCACACCCTTCACACAGCCACATCAGCGCCACATCAGCATCCCATCATTTTCTCATCACATCACACAAACCCCTGCATCCATCACATGTTTCACATCACAAAAAAAAACAAAAAAAACACCTCTCTCTCACGAATCTCCCTCACTTGCGCGACTCGGCTCACGTATGTGAGCGTGAGCAGCCCCTCACGCACTTGTGCAATGGTGTTGAAGCTTGTGATGGGCTCTCACGAGCTCCATCACACAACCGATGCACCCGGTCTAATCGTCAGTTTAAATTTCCAAAGCCATTATTATTATTATTATTATTATTATTATCTATTATCTATTATTATTATTATTATTATGTTTTTGAATTATTTTTAGAAGAAGGAAATCCATGTCAGCTATCAGATCATTGCCATGTCATAGCCACCTCAATTCAACTGGTGCTACATCATCATCTTACCTGATATACCAAGTTAAATACATAAAATGGTAAGATTAACACGTTCAATACATCAAACGGTAAGTTTGAAAGTTCAGTACATACAATAGCAAAATGTGTATAGTTTGATACACTTTTATGAACTAAACCCTTATTTTTTTGTATCAAACTTTCAAAAAAATGTGTTATCATGTAAACTTCCTATTGTATGTATTAAACTTATACTTTTTTGTTTTTTTATGTAATCAAAATATGTACAATAACAACAAATTAAAAATTCAATATACACAATAACATTTTTGAAAGCGAGAATTTCATATATATCCTTATAAACTTTCTTAATTACATATATATTCTTACAAAAATCAATATTACATCAATATCCTTCTAAACACTCTAAACTCTCAAATATGCCCTTACACTTAAATTAATACTAATTAAATCATTTAAAACTTAAAAAACATTACCCCTAATATTAAATCCAAGTAGAATCCCCTAAATGCCCTTCCCTTTATTCATATTTCTTCTTCAGATATTATGACTCGATAGATGAGATGCTAATGTTTTTGACATAGAATCCCGTTCATTTTTTTGTTTATGATGTTACGAGATCTACAACTACGAGTTAATAAGATCAACATCCTGTAGTACATTCAAATGGAAAATTAATTATTTAAATCAAAACTTGAAGATAAGCAGATTACATATTAGGATATTCAAACTCTGAAAACCCTAATCTCATCATCAACCATGTACACTAGGTTTACCTAGCAAAATAACAAATCTTGGGGGGTCACCACCATTAAAGCCTAATTTATTCTTCCGATCGAAGCACAAATATCACAATCAATTTGGCAAACATTATTCTCCAAAATATATGTTGGAACACGAAATCTTGTTCTATCACTTTGGCATCAATCAATCTTTACAGCAGCAACATATTAAAAACAAATAAATATGAACTCATAAGCAAAGGTAAATAAAAACCCTTGAATAACAATTGATAGGTGAAAAGGGAAAGAAATCAAAGAGCACATATGATTCTAGAAGTAAGTTATGGGATTAGAATCGACTACCGAGTTACGATGGAGAATGGGTAATGAAAGCTGAAAAGGGTATTTAGGAGATTTTATTATTGGGGATAATGTTCTTGAATATTTAAATGATTTAGTTAGTATTAAATTAAGGATAAGGATATATTCGAGAGTTTATCAAGTTTAGAAGGATATTGGTGTAATATTGATTTTTATAAGGATATATATGTAATTAGAAAAGTTTATAAGGATATATATGAAAATGTGAAATGTTCAATATAGTCCAAAGTTTTTGTGTAGTCCTGAGGGACAAATCTCAGCCACAGGATTAAAAAAAAGGCAAATGCCCAACAGCACCTCGGGCACCACCACTGCCGCCGACCACCACCTCCGGCCACCCCAATCACATGGGATTGAAGCACAATCACATGTGATTACCGCCAACCACCACCACCACCACCGACCACCACCTCCGTCCACCACCACAGCCGCCGACCACCACCTCCGGCCGCCGCAATCACATGTGATTGCACACCGCCAACCACCAACACCGACCATCACCTCCGGCGACCCAATCACATGTGATTGAAGCCACAATCACATGTGATTGCACATCGCCAACCACCACCATCGACCATCACCTCCGGACACCACCACAGCCGCCGACCACACCTCTGGCCGCCGCAATCACATGTGATTGAAGCCACAATCACATGTGATTACACACCGCCAACCACCACCACCGACCATCACCTCCGGCTACACAATCACATGTGATTGAAGCACAATCACATGTGATTGCACACCGTCGGCCACCACCACCACCACCGACGACCAGATCTTTTTTTGAAGCATCAAACGACGAATCTGAGACCAGATCTGAACTCCTCTCATCACCACCATCCCCACCCTAAACAACTCCGGCAGCCGGCGAATTTAGCTCGTCGGCGCCGGATCTGAGAACTAAAACGCCGGATCTTTTTTTGAAGCATCGAACGATGAACCTGAGACCAAATCTGGACTCCTCTCATGAAACCGAGTTGAACCATGTGCGCCACCACCATTAACTCCGGCCGTGGTGGTCGGATTTTGCAGCGGCGGCCATGGTGACCGGAGTTTGCTCGGTTTCTCGTTAATGGAGGATCGTGAGGATGATCAGGCTCCATAGTCTTGTAGAGGAATCAAAACCGATCACCGTCACCAAAAATCACGATGATCCGACGGTGGAATCGCCGGAAAATGCTTTGTTGATCGTGTGGCTGAGATTTGTCCCTCAGGACTATAGAAAAATGATGGACTATATTGAATACAACTCATATGAAAATATCCCTTTTGAAATGTGGATACACATATATAATGTTTGGGGTATAGTTTAATATATTTTACATATGTAACATTAGATTTAATATATGTTTGACTTTAACTTTCAGCACTAGTCCCGTAGTGTTTTGAGTAGGAGGCTTATAGTGATTTTCTTAATATAAATAAACTTCACTTAAAAGTAAAACCCAACCATATTAAGATGTTATTAAGGTCTGTTTTGTCGAGTTAATCATGTTACATTGAGGTTGTCCTCCTAATGCCTACTTAGAAGTAAACAATAAGTTTAAATTTAGAGTCTTCCAATTAACTTTCTCCGTATATATACAAACTATCACATATACCATTAAATGCTACAAACAGAGTAGTATGATCGTTTATTTATAATAATTAGTTCATTATTGGGTATGTTTGAAGGATTATCTATGTTTGAAGGATTACCATTTCTCTTTGTTCTACTTCTTATAGCAAAAAGAAAATTTTAATACTATCTATCTATTTTCTAATATATATAAAAGACTAATTTAAAAAAAATATTAGATGACCTGAACCCTTCATTTAATAAAAGATTTAATCTTAGCCGTTAGTTTCTTTAATTCTAAAATTTTGATTTTGACTTTTTGAAGTCAAAATAATTTAAATTAAATGAAGATAACTCTTAATTAAACACACGATAAAAATAATTAAACATTAAAACAATATAAATAATAGTTAAAACAATATAATCGTTTGTTTATAGTAAGTCATATTTTAATTTAAATTAAACACTGATATTTAATTTTATTAAAACAAATTAATCTTTTATTTATATTTATACATTAGATATAACTATAAATATAAACTAAATCACACATGTAGTGATTTGAAATTTAAATCAATAATATTATTTTTTAATTCTAATAATACTTTATTTACCTTCTATTTTATCTTATATTAAAATTAAATTTGAATAATTTTTTTATAACTTAAAATTTGCATCAATTATGTACTCGATGAAATATATATTTAACATATATACTAAATCCTACGTTTTGTGATTTGGAATATAAATTAATAATATATATATATATATATATATATATATATATATATAATTTTGAATTTAGTAATATTTTATCTTAAAATTCAAAGGTCTACATGTGATAGTTTAATTTTAAAAAGTCAAAATTAATTTTTTGATTTTAAGTAAATGGATGGTCAAGATTAAATATTTTATTAAATAAAGGGGGATGGATTGTTTAATCAATTTTATCTAATTAGTCTTTTATATAGATTAGAAGATGAATATATTTGAATTAAGTAATAATTTTTTACCTTTTAGCTAAGTTGAAAATTTAATTTGACATTGACTTTTAGAAGTCAAAATTATTTAAGTTAATCAAGATTATTATAAATAATTTAATATACATCATTCTTAAACTTTAAAATATTGTATTTGTCCATCTAATTTATAAATAACACATTTATATCTTATAACATTTCAAATTATCATATTTAACTAAAAATTTTAAATTCTCATTTTTGCTTGTTTTTATAAGTATTTAATGTCGTTTATTAATATTTAATATTTATTACTTTTCTAAACCATCCCGTGTATTACACGGGAATTGAAACTAGTATATATATATAAAAGACATGTAATTTTTTCAAAAATAATCATTAAATCAATTTTAATTAACCAATAGGAACCCACAATTGCAAAATTAATCCATTATCAAAAACAATTTTGGCAAGATTCAGAATTTTAAATTGTAATTGATCGATTCAATTTTAAATCAATTGGAGGGGGTTTGATGAAATTTGTGAGGGGAAATTTATAAAACATGTGACAGACTTTTAAAAAAATATGAGAGGGTTATATAAAAATTGTAAATTAATATAATTAATTATGGGCTATTTATAAATTATGTTTAATAGCTTGTGATATAACTTGTTTAGATAAAAAAAATAATGATATATTTACGACCGTCTCACATTTATCTACGTTTTGGTGTAAATTTTATTGTAAAATGACACTTTTTTAAGATTAGTATATTCTTAATTTTTTGTTATCCATTAATAGTAGTGGGTATTTCTAAATGAAAATGATTTCATCAGATACAAAACTTTTGGTTAAGTTTTAAAGAAGACAATTTCCTCTAATGTTTTGTTTTGCTATGACGATTAACAAAAGTCAAGTATAGTCACTTTCAGAAGTCGGTTTATTCCTCAGGAAACCTTTGTTTACACATGGTCAATTATATGTTGCCGTTGCATGTGTTAGAAGTAAAAAAAGATTAAAAGTTTTCGGTGATATTTTATTTATTGCATTATTTTTATTTAAAAATTTTAATATCTCAAATACACTTCTGAAATACCCGTGCGTGCACGAGTCAATAAACTAGTTATTATTATTGCCTTTAAAAACATTCATATATCTATCTTAGTACGTTTAATCTATATCATTTTTAAAATAAAACGTTTTGAATAAAACATAATTAAATAAATATATATAGCAAATGTCAACATATTATAGTTTAAAACCAGGTATGGGAGCATTACTTAAGGGAGGTGATCCTCACACAACAAATTTTAGTCATACACAATAATGTACAAGTAGTTACTACACATAGTACAGGTTAATGTTGCATAACATTGTTGTGCATGGACCACTTTTGTTGTGTGAGGATCACCTCCCATTACTTAACCATTCCTATTATTGAAAGATTAGTCTATTTAATCTCTTGATTTTATATCTCAAATTTTATTTAAAATGTTATCCAGATATCATCAATATACTAGTTAATTAATTTGACCACATTTATTAGAAGAAGTTAATCAAGGATATATATAGATGCAATTAATTAAAATGCGATCTCTAAAACCTCTAAAATACTACTTGTTGTCTTGTTGGCATGTACTTTTCTGGAAACATGACAACCAATTAATCCCCTTATTATTTACTTACTCCATGATTATTCTATTTTCTAAATAGGAAGTGCAACAAAATGCGTATTTATCAAACTAATTAAATAAACCTAATAACCGTTGTTTTATGCAAATCTATTTGTTTTAAATGGAGGATCAAAATAACGATCTAATATATATGCATGTGTACGTCTAGAGAAAACCTTACTTGTTTTATTCGTTTATAATATTATGTATATTACTTAACATGATAAAGTTGAATTATATAATTGAAATAATTACCCTAAGCTTCTAGTTTAGTGATATTGGAGTTAGTTTAAATTTTGTGTTATTTATGACTTAAGATCATGAATTCCAGTATTGTGACATACAAATTCGAAATAGAGTTAGGACCATATATATATATATATATATATATATATAGAGAGAGAGAGAGAGAGAGGGGGGGGAAGAGGGTTCAAACGGGAACTGTTTTTTCGTACGAAAAATATGAGAACCAATTTTTGCCGTTGTGGGGGATCAACTGTGGCAGGATGTATGTGATGAATTCATGGGTGAGTGATGCCATTACACGAGGGGAAATTAGAAGGCTCAGATTGATTCTCGTAGTTCTCGTACGAAAAATAATTCTCGTTTAAACTTTTGCATATATATATATATATATTATATATATATATAGAGAGAGAGATATATAGAGAGAGAGTTGGGATCAAATAAAATGTGTAAGATGTAACAAGGAAATAAGGAATCGACACGTGTCCATATCTGACCAAGGGTGTTTTAGATATTCTATTTAATTTTAATTCAATAACCCTTAATTAAATGACACTAACTCCATTAAATATTTGAATTAATTTTCAATCTCTCTCTATATATATCTCTCTCCTTCTGTCTCTCTCTTTCTACGCTTCATAACCAGATCTGGAATAAGGGAGCCGTCAGAGGGTATCCACCACCACCATCCCAGTCGAGGGTAACCCAGATCCTGGTGGTCATCGGCGACTGTAAAATGTCAATCGCCGTCAGAGGGTATCCACCACCACCATCGCAGTCGAGGGTAACCCAGATCCTGGTGGTCATCGACGTCAATCACCGTCAGAGGGTATCCTAGATTTATGTGAACTCCTTGTTATTGTCAGATTTAACTAATTTACAAAAAATATATCATTCAATTATGGACAATGATAACCATAGTCCTAAGGGTTGTGGATAAGAGTAAAAATGTAATATTAAATTTCAAATATAACAAGTATAGGTCATGTTTCATAATCAATTTTCCGTGTTCGAAAAAAAATATACATTAATCATCTTTTACTTAAATTTTAACTTTTTATACACAAATTACAGTTGTCATTTTTAGAAAATTAAAATCATATTTTCATAGAAACCCTAGGGGCTGTGGTTTTTAATTTCCTTCTAATACTTATTATATTATGGGTTACGGGTGTGTTTGTTACACAGTTTTTTATAGGTAGGTGGTTATTGGTTTTAAAAGAAAAAACTTATTTGGTTAAAAAAGCAAGATAGCTACTAGTTGTAAGTTTTTTATATACAAAATAACTTATATTTCCTCTTTAATTGTTTTATAATTTCTTATATTCTTATGATTTGTCTTTTTTTCTTTTTGTAACTTTACACTATTCGGCTCTAGCTACTTTACCAAACACATATATAAATAAAATTAAGATACATCTTACAGCTTTAGCTACCGGCTATTTCCATCAAACACGCCCTAAATAAACCATTATAATTTTTTAAATGGGTGTTTATTTTAGCTTATAATGGGCTTTGTTTTGGTTATTTTTCAAAACCTCGTTTTTCAGCTTATTTTCTTATTTTAAGTAATTATAAGTCCGTAAACAAGAAATTGAACAAGAAGGAACATGCTCATAATAAGCTTTAACCAAGCACTCCTAAAACCAATAGAAGTATTTTAACATTGTAATCATTTACTTTCAACTAATTAATAAAAGTTTTGTTTTAAACTTTTTTAGTTTCTTCATATACGTAACTTTGGGTAATGGTATGATTACCACCGCTCATCTTACCTTTTCAGTTGACTTCCACAACAATTTCATCAGTGCAATGTGACTTTTCCTACGTAGGCGACTTCTCCAGACTCCAGAGTCATCTACCACTATTACTGGAAGACTCTTTTGCTTTGTATCACTTAAGGTTCAGAATCCTTTAATACTCAAAGAAGATAATTGATAAACATGTGTAACACTCAAGGTTCGAAATCTTTTAATTAGTTAATACTTCTATTATGTATAAAATATAATAATTATAAAATGAATTTCTAATATTGTATAAATTTATTTTGGGAAAATGTCTTCATATGCACTAAAACTAGCAACAATATATAAAAAAAAGTGGAGGTGGTAAATCTACCAATTGCTTAATATTTTGTTTATATATACGTACTAATTAAAATAAATAAATACACTTAAACACTAAATTAGGGCTGTGAAATCTCAAAGGAAGAAAAGAATTGATGATTAATCAATTCAAGTAGCTAAACTGATTTTCTTAACAATTGAAGTGAATAGGTATGTTAATCTACCTTTGTTCTATGCTTAATTGAGTAAAAAACTAACCATGATGTTCAAAAACTAGAATTGAGTCAACTTCATATTTTGGGTAGCTTACTGGTTATTAGTTGTTATATGGGATGTAGGAAAACATCCTTGAGTAGTTAGAAGTAATCGCAGGTCAAAATCTAAGCCAAAAGGCCTAAAACAATAGTTATTCAGATGACAACTTAATGTGTCTGATCAATACACGGCCCATATAGGTCGTGGGTAGTACGTCATGTAGGTCTACACGGCCCATGCGAGGCCGTAGGACAACACATGCCATGTAACTATACTAGACTATGTAGGGCTAAGGGTATACGGTCCATGTAGTTTCTTTACACAGCCCGTGTAAAGAATGTTATAGGAAAAAGTGCATAATCTTAATATCTTGGATATTTTGTATGTATATGAAGGCGATCAACTGTTTGTTTGAGAGTTATAAATTGTGTATCATTTTGAGCTGAATCATAAGGTGAGTAATACTAGACTTTTCATCATATGTGCATAATGTGTAATATCATACACAATTGTGTAATATGTAAATCATACGTATTATCTAACATATTACTCTATGTAGTAGGGCTCAAATATAACACAATACTGTGACTCGAGAATTGCAATCTTGAGACTAGTACGGAGGCCAACATAGGGTAATACTCAAATAAACTGAGTATTAATTACAGTATCAGTTCCTAACATACATTAGGATAACATATCTAATATAAAGAGTAGAAACTTCATGTGTGAATTCATATTCTTGATGATAATATTTATCTATCTCTATGTGTGGAAATGATACCTGGTATAAGTGTAATATTTTTATGTGATTTATACATGTGTATATATGCTTTTTTGTTTAGTATACTCACAAAGTTCTTGAAGCTTATGAGGATTTACTTTCATGATTTTCAGATAGTGATAAGAGCAAGGACAAAGCTCCAGTGTAACTACCAAGTGCATGCAGCCTTCTATTAACATAACGTCTCTTTTGCTTATCCTATATTACTACTTCAATATATAACTCTTTGTATCAATTACTTTCAATGTAAATATTAGCTTCCGTGTTAATTCTCACTTGAAATCTTAGGCAAGTTTTAAGGTATTTAATATAATCTTATCTATACTAATCAACGGGTGTCAAGCTGGTTGGTGGCTCACATAAACACCATGCCCGTCTTCATACCCGTTGAGTTTAGCGGGTTCTCATCCATGCTAAACTTTGTTTTTACTGTGTGTGTATATATATATGTGAAAGATGAGATGGTTAAGGGGATAAATGTAGGGTTATACCATGTGCATCCATCCTCTTTCTTTCTCTTGTCACGTCAGCATCACATTTTCCCCCATCCTCTTCATCACTTTAACCCACACATCCATCTCCCTCAACCATTCTCTATTTATATACAAAAAAAGTATAAATGTAAGAGAGAGGGGAGATAGAGAGAAGAAGAGAGAGAGAGAAAGGAAAAGTGCGTGTGATTACCAACTAGCTCAACCCCTCAGTTAGATTTAAGGGGGTGGGGGCGAATCCGGTGATCGTGTGAAACCAGCTCATGCTCCATCCCACAGGATAGATGCGCTCAACCTTAAAGTAATAGGAATGAGATGGAAAATACTGAAAGAAAAAAATAACATGATACTAATATAACAAAATTGAAAAAGATAAATTCTCATGATCTTATATAAACTACATCCATCTTTAAAATACAAAACTTATCTTATTGGCACGTACTTTACTTGAAACATGACAACCAATCCCCGCCCGCTTACTTACTTACTCCATTTATTAATTATATATTATAAAACGCACCATAATTGTCATATATTAGATTCAATCTTTACCTATAATTAAAATAACGTTTTATGCTAATTAATTTGTTTTCA
Organism: Pulicaria dysenterica; assembly: GCA_947179395.2. Lineage (NCBI taxonomy): Eukaryota > Viridiplantae > Streptophyta > Magnoliopsida > Asterales > Asteraceae > Pulicaria > Pulicaria dysenterica. The sequence continues at coordinate 53,894,026 of OX359296.1, forward strand.
AATGAAAATGACTCAAGCACTCAATTATTTGAAGCTCCATATCATTAGTTTATTCCATGTAAATTTAAAACTAATCATTAGGCTCCTGTCTCATTACTCAAAGTTTAGCTATTATTTGATTAAATATAAGGGAAAAACTAGAAAGAAAAAAGAATTAGATAAATTGGGTTGCATCCTTTTTTTCTTAAATTTTATCTGTAATTGTATTTGATTTTTTTATGTTTATAATTCTAGCACCTTATTATCTTTTAATAAAATTTGCTATCTATCTATATATATATATCTATATATAAAAAGCTTACCAATTTACTAAAATTAACCAATTAATCAACTTTAATTAACCAATCACAACCCTCAATTTCACATTTCTTCAATTTTAGAAAACAATTTTGGCAAGCTCCATTTTTAAAAAACACGCGGGTCCTCTTTCGATTCGGGTACCCTCATCACCCGACTAATTTGAAAATTTCCGAATCCATCGTTCATATTCGGGATTCTTCCTCCGCAATATTTGTCAGTTCTTCCTCAGCGGAAGTGAAGACAGAAAAAGGGGGAATCGATTAAACAATTGAAGATATGCAACGATTTGGCAGGTTCATTTTCTTCATCTCCATCGCTACCATACAATTTTAGTCTGCTCCGCCCTCTTTCAAATAGATCTTTCTTTTGGATTAAGTTTTCGTCTAATCTTTGATATATATATATGTATCACAAAACTGTAAAATTAAGGACCTATTGTGTAGATGATTCATCAACATTATGTGGGGACAGGGATCATAAGTTTGAATTATTATTACCAGAACGTGTAAGAAAAGGGATGTCGATTTAATGTGCTATGAACAGATTAATTGTGAAATATGAAGCTCCGCTGATAAGTGCTTTTGTTCTCTGTATTTAATTCATGTTTCTTATCATCTATACACTTACCTCACAGTAGTATAAGTTCAATTGCAACATGAGCATGACTAAATAATTACCAATATATGGGCATGTGAACCATAATTAGGAAGGATCTGATGATTTGTGGTCTTGAAGATCATCATTCATCAAGTATTTACGAAAACCAAATAACCAATACATGCCTATAACGTAGTTTTAATAGTTGAGCGGCCTTGGTGAAGAAGTTAAATAGTTGGGTGTCCTTCGCATTTATTGTCACCTGAAATATTGACCATCGAATAAATAACAAAATATTATTCGGTGTAGTAATGTTGAATTTACAAGCCACTGCCCTGGACAAAATTCTCTTGTCTAATTCTCGAGTTTTTTTACAGGGGTGCGGTATGTTGCGACTCTACTGCATGAGATGAGGCGTCATGGTAGAGACTACCGATTTGGTGTTGTTTCTATGTGCATTGGTAAGCTTTTACTGGAATTATTAGCTAGACGAGCACTGTTTTTCTTCTTTGGGTTTTGCACCTTACTTCTACTATCTATAAGTTAGTACATTGTATGACTATTTTTGTTGTTTGTTCCTCTATTTGCAACATTGGTTTAGTTTCTTGATGTTTGAGTTGTCTATGAAAACTCAAGGGGAATCATATAGTTTATCTTATGGGCTAAATAATACATCAGAATCAATGGAGAAATTGATCGACTATTTCTATTATAACTTTGATTTCTGAAAATTGATATAGATATGTGCAAACCTGTCTATGGAAGTCAGGCATTGGAAGACTTGATTTGGAGAGGTAATGAAGTTCGATTTTTCATCTTTAGCATGACTTTTGCATGTTTTATGTTTTGCTAAGAATTTAAAAAATGCTTTAATGTGACTTGGATTATTGACAATATTATCACAAAGGGATAGCAAGGCCTATTCTCCTATTCAGATTCAACTATTATGGATTTTTTAGTTACATATTAGCATTATCATCTCTGATATATTTTAGTTACATTTTGTTTTGATGATCTTTGGATCTTTGGATTTTGTTTCGAAGATGTCATTTGTGTGTATGTTGCTTATGGCGGAAGCATTACATTCTATTAATAGAAACACATGGTTAACTATTAGCATAAAGTTCAATCAATCGATCAAAATTTATGATATTTGCGTAACATTTATATCGCCTATTTGATACAATTTAGATACTTATTAAATTTAGATCCCTTTTAAATATTACTTCCCAAGCATCTAATACCGAAGAAGTTAAAATGCATTTTTATAACAACCACAATTAACCAATTATATTGTGCTTCATCCCTGCTTTTTAAATTAAATCTTTCAAAAAGAATGCCCTAAGATTTCAAGCTGTACATTGGGTTTTTGATCTATTATTTGCTATGTAATTGTTAAATGCCTTCACAAATATTGGAGAATAAAACATAATCCATGCTAAAGATCACCTTCTAATCAGAGTTTAAGGGTGAAGACCATCTTTTATTTTATATTTGTGTTCAATAATCACCTTAACAAATATTATATGATAAAAAATAGTGTTTTTGCTTCTATGTTTCAGTTGCTCAATAATCTGTTTTTTTGCCGCATTACATGATTTTGGTCAAGCCTAATTGAATTTTACTTTTCGGTTTTTGTTTCTTAAGGGTAAGAAAGTAAGAAACTTGATCTTCAATGTCGTTGTTACTTCAGTTTACCAACATAAGGTTTTCTACTCAATCATTCTATCCATAGTAGATACTTTAGTTATTTGTTTGAAGTTTTTCGTACTTCCTATTCATGATTCACATATGATTGTGAAGTATTTTATGCTAAATCATGTATGAAATCAATTAATGTATGTGGGAATTTCATTCATGATCATGCACCAGATTATGAGACATGATAAATTCATCTATTCAAGTATTGAATTGACATAAAGAGGGGACTATTGAAATGATGGTAATTCAAACAAGTGATAAAATATTTACCTAACCTCTTGCAGATATTGGTGGTAAGGTTTTGTTACTTTTCATGATTTCATTCATCCTAATGAAGAAATATCTAATTTAGTTTTCTATCTACCTCAATTTAGTTTATGTTTATATTCGTGAATAGAATGTGTGAGCATATTCTTAAGTAAACTGATTACGATTCACCTGCAAAGTCTTTTTCTTCAATGAATATTATTAATATGTTAGAAGAAGTTGGATTTGGTGCCATGTATTTGGGTTTTGTGATTATTCAACCTGATTAATTGTACAGACACTTTCATGAGTTATATTATTCAACCTCATTTGCTTTGTGCTTTGATTTTTTCAATATATTCATGTATCACCACTATCATATATTCATGTCAATACTGATATCTAAAGATCAAAAGGTAATTTTTTCAATTTCTTATAGTTTGAATTAGTGTCAAAAGGTAATTATATCTGTTTCTTATAGTTTAAATTAGTGAGCTTATCATGAGATATGCTTATTTTTGTGACTAAAGGACATGAGAATTGTTCACAATATGAGTGTTACATTGTTATGTTCCCCTGCTTATTAAGATCTCCTTATAGAAGATGCCTTCACTTCCGAGTTTCTCATTTTGTTTTTGGTTGGTTTTTTCAAATTGAAAACCATGAGCCAAGACAAAAATTAGTATTTATTTTGTATGTACAAACACCTCCAGAAACCGATGTCACTAGAAAAATAAGGTTTTAAGTGTGTAGTTATTCACTCTCTATTTCTACTCTGTTAGAGGCAAACTCACACTTCAATTTTTGAGATCTTGCTGGAAATTGTCATTGAAAAAACAATCTCCACAAGTTATATCATAAGTTGTTTTATTATACTAATTGGTCCACCTACCAGTTGTTTTTAGAACACTTTGGGCAGGTTTTGACATGGTTAATCCATTTGAGTTTGACTCATTTTCCTTTTACTTGAGATCTATAATTTTACCTATCTAAATTTTTTTTGGGGGAGCTCTTGGTTGGATGTTGAAATGTGTTTTGTGTTTACTGTATAGTAGGAACACAATGCATATTTGTTCTTTATGCACATTGGTCTCTTTTTATACTAACCCGTATTGAGTTTTTGTGTGTGTGCAAATGAAATCATCATGTTGTTCTCCGTTGATTATAATCTCCGGTTAAGTTTAGTAGAAGAGAAAGGTGAAGTAAAAGATGTCAAGCTCAATGTCATGCTTATAGAACAAAAAGGGTAATTTTTATATTCTTAATGGCAAGGATGAAGATAACCAACAAAACTCGGTTCATATGCTATAGAACAAAAGAGGTTATACATAATACTCTAACGATATGCATTTAAATTCATTTATCAACTTATAGTTATAGTAATATTTAGACTAATTTTTATTCCTATTTATGTAAGATGAATGTCCACTTGACGTAGGCACATATTTTGTTGTAAAATGGTTTGATATTTAATTGAAAATGGTTTGATATTTATGATAGTCTAAATGCAACTTATAAATTGATAAGTTTTTGTTTTTAGCTTTAGAGTACATGGAAATTCTATTACTTGTGTTAAAATATTGGTTATGTATATTTTATTGTGTCGCGTTCAATTATTTAAAATAAAAGACATTGTCTATGTCGGTGAACACGGCAGCATGTCTCTCTTTTTTGAAATAAAATCTTGGTAAATTTTTTATGTTAGTTTCGGCGTGCATAGAAATTCTATTACTTGTGATCAAATATTGGTTATCGGTCAAAACAATTAAATTTGGCATGGTTCTAACGAGGTGGGCTGACCTAAAGTGCATATAATTTTTTTTGTGATTTTGATATATATTTTAAGTTTACTTTTGTAATACCCGTACGTGTACGGGTTTATAAATTAGTTGTGATAAAAAAGAGTGTGAGTATATTTCCGATCTTCAAATCCTACATGAAATCACCCAACATATCAAGCGATTGAGCAGAAGGAGCTACAATAACTGATTTCGGTTTTCTAATCGAGCTCCAAAACTGAGTTTGGGCTTTCACCGAAAGACATAAGAACCCTAATAACATTCCACTCGATCGAACAACATTTGGAACTTCTAATTGAGTAAACTAGTAAAGTAATGTAATCATCAAACTGAACCAACCCATAAGCCTGAACCATGACTCTAAACAATGTATAGATTGGATACACGTGAAACACAATCTACCAAACTAATTCCGCGAGGTTTAAAAACGAGGCAAAAACCAAACTTCTTGAATCACATAGATCACTATTGGTGTTTCAAGAATTAAAGGTTGCCACTATGGGAATTATAGTATTTTAGTTATAATCTATTAATTTTACGATCATGTTTTGATTTTTAAATAGATTAATTATCATTAAAGAAAGTGTTTAAATATATATATATATATATATATATATATATATATATATATATATATATATATATATATATATATAGGATTAAGATCAATTAAGAGGGGTTTTTAGCTAAGAGGGGTAAGAGGGAATCTGATTGTGACACGTAGCTTGATCAATGAAAGGGCACTTTAGACTTTTTAAAAACCCTCTCTCTCTCCAACCCTTAATTATCGCTATTACCTATTTAGAAACCATCTCCCACCTTTTTGAAAGTGCATCCACCGTGACATCTTCAGACGTCGTCCTCCCCCCCCCCCCCCCCCACATCGTTGCCTTCCGACGACAGATGCTGCTGCCCCTCGCCTTGACCGCTGCCGCACCACCAGATCACCCAAGAAAATCGATCACCGTACTAGATCTAAAAGGGAGCCACCACTGCCGCCCAGATCTAGAAGAAACCACCACCGCCTGGATCTGGAAGAAACCACCTCCGCCGCCACTGTCTCACAGCGCCACTGCCGCCGCTGCTCGGTAAACCTATTTTCACCGCCGCTGCTCGGTAAACCTTTCTAGAAACCAACTACTAAAATATCGCCCCTTCCCTGTAACAACTCTCAAATCGTTCCCCTTCTTCCCTCACACACCCTAGAATGGCGGTGGCGGCCATTGATGAAGATCTGCCCCAAAACCCTAAACCACTGCCGTCACAAGAAACCCTAAACCAACCACCGCTGCAGGAAACCCTAAACCAACCACCGCCGCATGAAGATCAGATCTTATGCTCCTCATCATCGTCGCCCTAAATGTCGTACAAAGAAGAAGCCGGTGAAGGTTCACACAACATACACCGATTCATCATCTCCTCCCCTTCATCAATTTCATTTTTTTCATTCATCAATCCTCTGTTTCTTCTTCTTCATCATTTTCATTTTTGTTTTTCATTCATCAATTCAATGTTTTTCTACATTCATCTAGTTGTATGTGTATCAGTTATGTTTTTTTCCATTTTAATTGTGTTCATCAAAATCCAATTTCGATGACTGGTGTATCAATTTTTGTTTTGAGATGTGTATAATTGATGATGTATGCATAGCAAATCTGATGATACTGTAAAATGATAATTTAGACGAGGTCTATTTTCAGCAAATCTGATGATGTATTATTGTTGTTTTATTAAATTTAAAGGATGTGTGTATTTTTTGTAAATTGTTGTTCATGAATCATCAATTGAGCGTGAATTTAGGACGTTCATCGTTTCTTAATTGAGCGTGATACCGAAAGTACCCCTCAGTGTCGTTTTCTAAATTGTCAGCTGTACTTCATCTTGACTCATTTTAGTTGATTGATGATCCTGATCTAATGGCTGAAAATCCCTCTTAGCCCTCTTAGCATTTTTTCCCTCTTAGTATATCCTTACTCTATATATATATATATATATATATATATATATATATATATATATATATATATATATATATATAGGGTAAGGATACACATAGAACCCTTCTTAAACATAGAACCTAAAGAACCACCTTAGAGGATGACACGTGGCATGTTGATTGGAGGGCAAAACTGGAAAATTAAAGACAAATAAAACTCACGCGCCTCATATAGAAACCTTCCAGCAAGTTTCTTTTTTTAAAAAAAAAAAAATCCTCTCAATCTATAAATGATCATAACTCATTCGTTTTTAAGAATTTTAGAAAAAAAAGTATATCGTTAGATTAAGTTTTTCATCCTCTTTCAAACAAGACCAGACTTGATATATTTCTGAAACTTTATTTTTTTTTGAAAATGCAAATTTTCAAAATTTGCATTTTTACGTGGGTTTCATTTGAAAATGCAAAAATGCAAAAAAAAAAACGAAAATGCAAACCAATGCATTTCACAATCTGATTTAATGCAAAATACAACCCAAAATGCAAATTACATATTGAAACCCAAAATGCAAATTTCATTCACAACACTTTTCAATATTATAAGAAACAGTTGAACAAAATAATCCAACAAATGAAATTTGCATGTTTATTTATTTGTACAATCTAAAAATGAAACCCAGTGAAATGCAAACAAACTAAAGAACTAACTCGAAATGAAACCCATATGAAATGTAAAACAAATTACAATCTGAAAATGCAAAGCAACTTAAGTACAATCTGAAATGAAAAACCCAGATGAAATGCAAAATCCGTAGACAACACTACAATCATTCTAGTACGCCACTAAATTAACAAATGAAAATGCAAATCAACAACTCTCATCTGCATTTCACAAATCTGATCCAATGAAAAAATACAGCCCAAAATGCAAATTACAAATTCAAACCAAAATGCAAATTTCATACACAAAAGAAACAACTGAACACAATTAATCAAAATGCAAATTTCATTTTCTGTATTTAAACGAGCAGCACAAACCCCATCTTGAAATCTCTCTAAAACACAACCATTCAACACAAAAAAGAACACCTAGATACTCACAAAGAGGTTAGGGAATACTACCTAATGTTCTTTCTTCAAATCGTATTCATCATCAGTCAACACAAAATTTGATTTACCTCTCGTTGCCTGCTTGAATCCTCGTTGCCTGCACTTTAGTATGTCGCTAAATTAGCAAATGAAAATGCAAATCCACAAACCCAATTATTGGCTAATCACAGTAACTAAAACCAACAAAAGACTTTCAAAATGCAACTCCAACACAACAAAAGACTTTCAACCAATATTTGATCTTTTTGTAATCAAATATGCAACAGAAACATACAACTAGATCAACATAATTTAAAATGCAAATCAAACATTCATATGCGAAACCAATATGATACAAAATCAAAATGCAAAACCAATATAAATAACTAAAATTACAAAGACTAAGTGATACATAATTCTCATTCTTATAAAATGGAAATGCAATACAACTTATATACAAAAAGGAACTCACTGAGCAGTTTCATTTTTACATCAAAAAACATATTTGCATTTTCAAAATTAAACATAAACCTAGCATATCAAGAACGAAAATACAGATCAAAGTACCAATTAGAATAAACAAAATGCAGAACTATGTAACTCAAAATGCAAACAAGAAACACAAACATTACTGATAAGTGTAAATGTAATACAATTTATATACAAAAGGAACTCAATTTGATAAAGAGAAAAGCAATGCAATTTATATACAAAGGAACTCAAGCAACAAATGCATTTTTACATCAGAAAAATATTTGCATTTTTAAAATTAAACATGAACCCAGCATATAAGAATGAAAATGCAGAAAACCTGCATATCAAGAACGAAAGTGCAGAAACCCAGCATATCAAGAACGAAAATGCAGAAACCACAATCGAGATGAATAATTCAAAATGCAATCTAGATGAAGAAGATAACCAAAATGCAACCCATATAATATGATTAATCGAAAATGAAACCATTTACCCAAAAGATTAAGTCATTAACATGTGTCCTAAATACTTAAAAAAGATTTAATAAACACCAAAAATTCTAAATAAGAAACAAAATAAGCTACATATTGTTTGCAAGTAGAAAATATCCCACTTATCTTTAACTTCAAATGGAGTTCTTGACAAGAAAAATCACCCAAAATCTGTTGTTGATTCATGATGGTTGAGTACGGCCGTCGTCGATATAATGATGATTGCATGTTCATTAGAAGAAAAACCCATGTGTGGAACTGATGGGTCTTCATCGACGTCTGTTGATTTTGTCGGAGAGAGATCTACGAGTTTGAGGAATTAAGATCCGGTGGGTCTTCATCGGCGTCTGTCGATTTCGTTGATTTCGATTTCGTGGATCTGGTCGAGTTCTGCCGGAAGGAAATCGTCGGGATATCGGGATATTAAGGGAACGAAGAGGGAGGAGAGTGTAGAGAGAGAAAAGGGTACGTAAATGATCTGGGGGGAGAGGCTTGATTATCTTATACCTAAATTGCCCTTCTTCCTTTAATTTTCCCCTGATAATTGGTTTTCCAAAAATATAATTATGGAAGTAATAGCAGCCCTTTGATCCTTATTTCATCCTTAATCCAAAGGCTTAGATTAGTTCTTTAGGTTCTATGTTTAAGGGGTGGTTCTATGTTGATCCATTCTATATATATATATATATATATATATATATATATATATATATATATATATATATATATATATATATATGTATATATATATATAGGGGAGGGTTCCATTGAGAACCGATTTTAGTGCGAGAACCGCGAGAACCAATCTTAGCCGTTGATTTGATAAGTGGAATTCATGAATGGAGAGCGTGGGGGGATCAAGTGTGGCAGGATGTATGTGAGGAATTCATGGGTGGGCAATGACATTGAAAGAGGGGGAATTGGACGGCTCAGATTGGTTCTCGCAGTTCTCGCAATAAAAATGGTTCTCAATGGAACTTTTTCCTATATATATATATATATATATATATATATATGTGTGTGTGTGTGTGTGTGTGTGTGTGTGTGTGTGAGTATTTAGGGTTTAGAAGAATATACATGTATTTTTAAGTCTTACAAATAACTTACTTAATTGGTAAGGATTTAGACGAAAGTATGTCTTTCTAAAATTAACTAGATTCTTGATAGATCATGTAGTTGATTTAGAAATATTAGTCTTGTGAAAAACAAAGCTTTTCTTCTGAAACCAAAACCTTCAAAAGCAACCAAAATGCTTATAGCATAATGCAAACGCCACAGTAGTATTAAGCATTCCTCTTAATTGTGTACTCAAGTCTAATATTAGAAATATGTGTTAAATTGAGAGTAGGTTTAGGGTGTATATGTGGTTTGCTATTAAGAAAAGAAAAACCTTCAAAACAATACAAAAACATTTAAATGTCGAGCCAATTTATGCAATCTTAGAAAAGCTTTAGAAGGTTCACATAAATCAATGGGGGCACGTGTTTGTTTTAGCTTATTAAGATTAGTTTTTTTCAACTTATTTGTTGACCTATAGTTTTATTATGACTTATAATAAGAAAATAAGCCGAACTTATAATAAATAAACTCAGAATTAACATGAAAACACAGCCTAAAAAAACGTTTGAAACAAATTAACTTCCATAGCACTGAGTATACCCTTTCTACCACTTTAAGCACTGTTGCTAATAATCGCAGCTTGATGCAGGTTCCGAATATACATATATCTATTTTTTTAAACTGCATAATGCATTACTTTATTTTACTTTTAAATTTACTTCTTTTATTAATATAAGATTTGAACCTACGTAGAATATCAATACGCGAGATACATCATTATAGATTTGAATTAGAAAAAAACAGATAATTTCGTTGAAAACCACGTTTACATATGTTTTTAGACCGTCTTTAATTAATCTTTTTATTTCTTAACTAATATTCAACATTTCAACCAATATTTCCAAATGAAGGCCGGTGGGTCGGCTCCAATCAATGGTCACGAATTATCCACCTTGGCCCCACGGTCGGTGCCAGCTCGAATTCTCTATACGTACGTAGCCCCCCTTTTTAAAAAAATGCTATTATCTAGTGTTTAAATCATGCACTATATAAAGCATCGTTGAAGGCATTCACAAATCACAAGTTTAGCAAGTCAATCTTATCATTTCTTTCGACTTTTAGTGCTCTATTGCTCTAAGGATTCCAAAGATGGTGAAGTTAGCCATTGGTAGCGTTGGTGACTCTTTTAGTGCTGGTTCACTGAAGTCTTACTTGGCTGAGTTTATTGCCACACTTCTTTTTGTGTTTGCAGGTGTCGGTTCGGCCATTGCTTTTGGTATGTCGGTTTTTCTAAACTAACATATTTACGTTCATAGGAAAAAGTTCATGCGAGAACCAATCTGAGCCGTACAATTTTCCCTCTTTCAATGTCATTGCCCACCCATGAATTCGTCACATGCACTCTGCCACACTTTATCCCTCCACACTCACCTTCCATGAAACTTCTCATATCCAAGGAAAGGCCGAGATTGGTTATCGCACTAACAACGATTCTCGCATGAACCCTCCTCTTGTTCTGATATTAGTTTCAATCGTTTGAACCGAGCTTGGCGTATTTGTATACCCTCTCAGTTTAGTACTATTACGAAATGTTCTAAACCAAGTGTTATGATGAATATAACTCATATATCAGCTTATTTGGATTTAGCATTAACATTGAGTTTTAATAAAATTTGCAGGTAAGCTTACTGCAGATGCCGCACTAGACCCAGCAGGGCTAGTTGCGATAGCAATAGCTCATGCACTTGCATTGTTCGTAGGTGTTTCAATCGCAGCCAACATTTCAGGTGGCCATTTGAATCCAGCTGTTACTTTTGGATTGGCTGTTGGTGGTAACATCACCATCATAACAGGCTTATTTTATTGGATTGCTCAATTGCTTGGTTCTATTGTTGCATGTTTTCTCCTCCAATTTGTTACCGGTGGTTTGGTAAGCTTTCTTACCTTTTAGTATGTAAAGTATATACACGATGGAAACTTTATTTTGAAAGGGTTCAAATATACAATTTATAATATTATATATAGATTATAAACTTACCATACGTGAGTAATGGTTTCTTACTTTCTTATTATAAACATTTGAGCTAAAACTTTTTGGGTTATTTGCTTATATATCTGGTATTTTGTAGGCTGTCCCAACACACGGAGTTGCTAATGGCATGACTGGTCTTCAAGGAGTCGTAATGGAGATCATCATTACTTTTGCCTTAGTATACACGGTATATGCCACCGCGGCTGACCCCAAAAAGGGCTCACTCGGAACCATTGCACCAATCGCAATCGGGTTCATCGTTGGAGCCAACATTTTGGCTGCCGGACCTTTCAGCGGTGGATCAATGAACCCAGCTCGTTCATTTGGACCTGCTGTCGTTACTGGAGACTTTTCTCAAAACTGGATTTACTGGGTCGGCCCATTGATTGGTGGTGGGTTGGCTGGGTTCATCTACGGTGATGTTTTCATTGGATCATACGATGCACTTCCAACTTCTGAAGACTATGCTTAATAAATTTCTTGTTGTTTCGCTTTGTCTTCTCTCTCCATTTCAAGAATTTTGTTAAAGGATCAAGGGTTAACATCCTTATGGGAACATGTCACAAATTACAGAGGTCAAATGTAATATAAGATCTTTAACATATCTTATCTTACCAACACCCCGATAATGTTTAATTTGTAATATGTTATCTTGGTTTATTCCTTTGAAATATGTCATGTTTGTAATTTCAAAATGTGAATGAAGATCCTTATAATCAACTTTTATCTTACCTATTTTATTAGTTTTTTTCATTTTATATATTCCATTGCTTTTGCCATTGATTAGTAATGGCAGCCCATTCGCCCCTCACCGAGGTTTCTTCCACAATTCACACTTAAAACAAGGCATGAAGTGTGAATTTAATTAACTTCTGCCCTACGACAGTTTTATTCGACCTGAAATATCCGTATAAAATTAAACAAGACTTGTAAACTATATACTGTTTATTATGATTTATAATTAAAAATTTATTAATAAGTTTCACTTTCGAACTTAAAATGTATTGGTTATAAAGCTAGTTTACACCAAATTAGATGAAATGAAGCCCTATATAAATTATGTAATTATCCTTGCTAATCAAATGAGGATTAATAAAGAAGGGAGTGAGGATAGAAGTTGTGGAAATTTTTCGAGAAGTTTGATTCGATAATTCGAGAATGTTGTTGTTGCAATTAAAGAGTCTAAAGATCTCCCAACAACGTCTTACGAAAATTTGGCGGGATCCTACAATCTCATGAATTAAAGACGATAAAATTCGATGATGAACAAAATTTCTAAGTGTTAGCATAAAGAAAAGGTAAATAAACGTGTAAATGATTCTTATGAAGAAAAAAAAAACGGCGCGATATATTTTTAAAAGCGAAAGAAGCAAGAATACCTTTATGAGAAAAGCAATATTATTATTGTCACAACTCACAAGTACGGTCATATAATAAAACTAGTTAGTTACTGGATCTAGCAAACTAGGAATGTGAGAGGCATTTGATTTTATTTTTTCCCTTAATCACCTTTTCTGTTCTTTGAATCCTTGGTGAAGAGACTCAGATAAGGGATATGAGCGTGGGCAAGGTTTTTTTTGGAACCACTTAGAGCAGGGAGTGTGGAAGACACTTCCTCCACGTGGTGAGACACAACGGCTTAAATGTCACTCCTCTGCGCCGTGGGGTTGGCTTTCCCTTAGATATTTTCATGGAAATAAAGCTACATACTTATATTTTCTCTCACATTTTCTTTTAAATTAAATAGTGGGTATTAAGTGGGTACTATAATTTAGTGTGGTGAAGAGTAGTGACCATTATGAGACTGAGTGGTGGGTTGAGTGATATAAATAAAAAGCTGATGTAGCGATGTGATAAGTGTGGACTTTCACCACTCTTAATCTCTTATTTTTCTTTTCTATGTAGATTGTGGCCCAATGTCCTACACGCAAGAAATTATTATTATTATTATTATTATTATTATTATTATAAAAAGGAGGAAGCTTTTTGACCACCAAAATTTTTTGAACTAGTGGTAAGCATTTTGATCGTAACAATTTGTATTAGAGTGAGACCATGTGTTCGAATCTTACATATGTAAAAAATTGTAGGGGGTGGATGGATGAGTCGTTGACTGCCATTTTCTTAAATTCGCTCGTAAATTGGTAATACCATTTACATCCTAGTTACCAATTTACCATTTACATCCTAGTTTAAATCACACTACAAACCTTCTAACTCATTTCTCTTCTACACAAATATATACTCTTAAAATTTGACGGTCTCAATTTCAAAATAAAAGGGTTTAGAGCATACCGAACCTCTAGAAACACAAAAATAAAATAAAATAAAAATAATAAAATCATGACGACCTTAAAATGATTCGTCACATAATCTTTTTGATTGTCCTTAATTAACACGGTATTACTCTTGTCTTCCACTTGGTTGATGGTTTCCACCCGGTTATTCACATTACTATAAAAAAGATAGCTTGATCACTTGTCGGAAAACAAACTAACAAATTCTCGACATCTACGAGATACACTAAAAGTGATCAATAAGTAGATTAGTAACTTTATGTAATTTTACGTTAGTAATTGTAAAAGATAGTTATCTAATGAAATAATATTTGATATTATTTATACAATAGTGTTTGATAACTTATTTGTGTTTTCAATAAAAACAAAATATGAAGTGGTTGGGTTTAAAGAGAATTGGTAGCAATGTATTATTTATGTGAGAGTGATATGAAAAGATGAGTGATCTAGCGCTAAAATTTTATCAAATGTGGTCATGCATCCGTAAAACAATATGCATGTTGTTACTAGGCTAAACACATTCGGTGTAACCGCTATATATAGGGCCGGTCTCAGGGGAGTTTAAGATGTGCTCACGAACATGACCCATTTTTTATTATGGCCCAAATAATTATTCATATGTAATATTACATATACTGATTTATAGTTGAAAATTGTTGTAAATTGCTATTTGATGCTTAAAATAATTAAAATCTTATTTTATTTTGTTAAAAATTATTGTTCAGTGCTGAAAAATAATTTATAAGGTTTATTTTTATCAAATTCATAGGGCCTCCAAATTCAGAGGGCTTGCCTAGCTATGTGTTCGGCGTGGGTAGCAAAATCTAAATTCGGGTATTACCAAAATACTTGGGTTTTAAACCTATCAATCTACCATGTATTGTACACTAGCGAGTAGCGACTGTGCGGTAGGACTTGGTATAAAATAATAAAAACCTTAATTAGTCCATATTTCATACCTCCTATACACATTACGCAACTGTTGCATAATGTTTAATTGATTAGCTTTTCTCTTTGTTTAATGACTTCAATCACCTTTTGCCATGCACTTTTGGCATTGATGAGTTTGCTCATCTAGTCTTATAGCTAATGATATGATCCCCGTTGGCATTACTAATTGGATTCGTGCATATTGTACAAGCTAGAAAAAGAGAGAGACAATTTGAGGTTTGAGTCGCTTTCCAAAGACAAATTTCTTCTTTATAGGAATCAACTAATTAATTTGTTAATTTTGAACTTCTAAACCATTATCTATTAGTTAAATACATATTTATTTTAAAAATAATTAAAAATGTTTAAATTCACCACAACATGAATTAAAATATTAGCAGCTTATTATTTTATTTTTTAATTACTTTTCAAATATAGATGTTTATTAACGGGAGGATCATAACTATTGTAGGCATTTATATCTTAGATCTATAAACATTACCGCATTTCGACATCACACATTATGATATGATTCTTCTTCATTTTGATAACTATCAATTACGGAGAATTAACAATCATCTTCATCATCTTCAAAGAGACATTTATTGGAATAATATTACAATGTGTGTTTTGCAATTATATTTTATATAAATGTTAGTACTCTTAACAACCTAAAAGATTTAAAATGACTTTAATCATTCCCCATGTTTATACACGGGGTGTTAAGCTAGTTTCTACTTTATAGCAACCCACTAATTAACTTGTTAATATTAAACTTCTAAAGTCCTCTAATATAAATAATTTTAATTTGAATAAAAGCTATAATATAATCTTAACAATTGATTTAGATATTAAAATTTAAATACCAAATCTTAACCATTTATTATGGTAATAAAGACTTTTTTTTTTTTGTAAAATTAAAACCTAATTTTAACTCTAAACAAAGATAAAGATTATTCAAATTCAATTGAGGTTATAAGGTAGTGAAAGGAAATAAAAACAACATAATCAATCATTTAGATAGAAATGTTAATCCCTTAAAATGGGAAATTAAATTCATAACTCTCTTAGTTATGTTATTCATTACCAGTTAATTGAATTTAGAGCCAAAGATCTTATAAAATGGTAGGTCGATACAATTATAGTTAAACTATATATTATGTAACACTGTTGAAGAAAAGGGATACAAGCTATAGATTTAAAACGTGTTGATCGTTTATCTACATAATATTTATCTAACACCATATAATTATTTATTACCTCTAATCTCTTATAAGATTTATAAAAGACTAATATTTATTATTATTATTATGTATCAATTTTTATCGTCATCGATACATCACACTGATCGCTTAGCTAGTAAAACTATAAATGATTATACTTAATTCCTTAAATTTTTTATTTAATAAGCAAAACACTTTTGGGGCATTTTTATTAACTTTGGATGGGTCGACATACAAACTTTTAACCTGTATAATCGATTCTATACGAACCCAAACGAAACCTATACTAATCTATACTCGATTAATTAAATTTTAATTTGAGTGCTTAACAGTTATACCTTTGACAACAAAATACCTAATATACCCAACCTGAAACAAACCTAAACAACATCCCTTAATTTATAACCAGTCAAGTATATATTTTTATTTAATATATATCATTTTTAATATTAAACATTCTAAGTAAATAAAAATATATTTGATGAATTGTTAATATATTAAAGTTTAAAATTGTTGAATATACGTGAAGAATATCAAAAGCATTTTCGTCGTGTAATAATTATAATATATACAATTTGCCAAGTCTTATCCTACGTCAAAGTTATTGTTCAAAACCAGGCTTTATGTTACCGATATATAACAATATCTGTATTGTTTCTTTTTGTTTAAACATATTCAATAACTCATAACACTTTACTAGGTTTATTAAGCAATAAATACCTATATAACAAATTATGAATTTTTTTATAAATAACATAATCATTTTTAACGATTCAGATAAGTTTTCGTAATATATTTTATACTCGAATAAATTGTAACAATCCCACAGCGAAGCACGGATTGTAAACACTCGTTATATATAAATACAAGAAAGTATCTATTTTTGCTTGGAGGGTCAACTTGAGGAGATTACCAGTGCTAGTAAAACTCGCAGAAAAAGGAGGGATGTGCCCTCAATTCTTTGCCCAGTCTGTTTGGATTCAGAAGAAACAGTGCAACACGCCATTTTTAATTGTCGAAAATTAAAACAAGTATGGACTTTCGTCTGCAGGTGGTGGGGACTGGAGTTGCCGGATCAGATTTCTTTTGACCAGCTGGAAGAGTCGGCAAAAACAGTATTGTCGTTATTCTCATTCAAGGTCTGGGAAATTATCATAAGAATTGCGGGTTATCGCATTTGGAGAAACAGAAACAATCTAGTGTTCAACGGGTCAAACAGATTAGGAGATATCATATATGAAGTTCAACGGTTGGGCTTTTTCTGGATCAAAGCAAACTAAAAAAGGAAACCAGATTTACTTGGGATGTTTGGTTGGTTTTCCCTTCGCTGCTAAACTCAAGTAAATAGGATTGATAGTGTGTTGTTACTGTAATAAATGTCAAATGACTTGAGCATTTAGGATAGTAACAATGTAAGTTTGGTCCTTCACTGTTGGTGAATGGGTCAATTGGTTGTAATGTCTGTATGGAGTTTTGTTTTATATATATATATATATATATATATATATATATATATATATATATATTGTTAAGTAATGTCCCACATTGGACGAAAGAGTGACTTTGTAATGAGTTTATAAGGGTCCTGGACTACTCCTCTCATAACCAATTGGTTTTGAGTTGGAACCCCACAAACTTACATGGTATCAGAGCAAGGTTCACCCACTCCACGTAACCCATAAGTATCCACGTGTTAGGCGCGAGAAAACAAAAAAAACGCCACACGTGAGGGGGCGTGTTAAGTAATGTCCCACATTGGACGAAAGAGTGACTTTGTAATGAGTTTATAAGGGTCCTGGACTACTCCTCTCATAACCAATTGGTTTTGAGTTGGAACCCCACAATATTACACACACACACACACACACACACACACACATATATATATATATATATATATATATATATATATATATATATATTTGGCTTTTCAAAAAAAATATAAATACACAAGGTAGTATTTCGACCACACAATCACTCATATAGAGTGTTAAAGACTTCTATGCTTGACTCGTTTAAAACTATATAGTTCATGTAGCATTACCCAACCATTCGCATTATTAAAAGATTTTCTATTAAACCTCTTGATTTAGATCTCAACTTATATTAAAATGTTATCCAAATACCATTAATATACTAATTAATTTGACCACATTTATTAGAACAAATCAAGGATGGATGCAGAATACGATCTCCAAAACCTCTAAAATACTACTCGTTCTCTTGTTGGCATGTACTTTTCTGGAGACATGACAACTAATCTCCTATTACTTACTCCATTATTCTATATAGGAAGTGCAACATAATGGTTATTAATCAAACTAATTAAATAAACCTCACAATAAGGTTGTTAATCAAAATTACGTTTTTTAATTTTTCGAGTTGTTCGAATTAGGTTGTTCGTATTTGTCAATTTTCTATCCCAATTTGAAAAGCGATTCAAATTCGAATGAAAAACCAAACTAAGCTAACCGAATAGCTTTGTTTGAATTTTGAAAGTTTAAACCAAATATAATCGACAAGTTGCGTAATGAAACTAATATATTAATCTCTAATCAATATTTTGACTTATAAGGATAGTTAGGAAAAGATCTATAAGATTTTTCACTAGTCTTAAACTAGTAGATCAATCAATTAACCGGATAAAATAAATAGGAAATAGGAATAGATTTGCAATGTACATGTGTGTGTGTAAGAATTTCGAGTGGGTGATTATTTATTTTATAGATTAAAAGTTCGATTCAAACTAGATAAATAAATTCAAATCAGATTACTAGAATTTGATTTGGTTTGAATTTTAATTTTTACAAATCGCATTAAAATATTGAAAGCGTTTACCAAATAACAATGATTTTTGTTAATTCCTTAAGTTTATATTTATTGCAGGGGCTGTAGAGTGTAGACTTCTATCGTTGATGCTCTCTTGTTGAGTTGTTGTTGACTTCTTGTTAAGCGCTTAAGATGACAGTAAGTAACAATATGTTCAACTGAATATCTAATTTAGCCTTTTGGTGTAAGTTGAACGTTCCACTTTATTACCGTTGTTAACCATTTTAATATTCCATTTCAATTATATTTTTGACTTATGAAGTTTTGGTACAATTGTTGCTCTCTTCTAACTTATTGTCCAGATTGGTCATAATATTTTCTGTAAATGCAAAATTATTATTTAACTAGTTTAAATGCCTGTGTTAATACACGGGTAATTATAAAATTATCGTTTTATATTTGTTTATTTAAATATATAATTGTTTTGTACTGACGAAAAAAATGCAATAGGAGACTTTTTGAAAATTAAAATAATTTTATATTAAAGTTAGTTGACATATAAAAGTAATTGATAACAACTTTAAAAATAATATAAAATTTAATCACGATAAAGTTTGTATCATATAATAACCGTAGATGATGATCAAGAACTTAAATATTTATGTTAAGTTAATGTAGTGGATAAAATTTTTGAAGTGGATAATAATTCTAAGACAAATTAAATTTATTATAAAATCAAAATTACTACTATTTAAAATAACTCATTATAATAATTTGCATCACCATTTAAAGGTTATCCTATTATTATATTTTAAATTAATATTTAAAACTTTATTTTTTAATTTAATAAAATTCGAAGCAATTTCCAAATTTGATTGCTATGTAAATATATATTCGAAGATATATATAATAATAATAATATAATTATTTTAAATATACTTATATCTTTATCTAATTTACATTAGTTTGACTCCAAAAAGTCAAAATTAAAATTTTAGAATTAATGGAATTAACGGCTAAGATTAAATCTTTTATTGAATGAAGGGTTTAGATCACATAATAATTTTTTTCAAATTAGTCTTTTATATATATTAGAAGATTAATAAAACTTAATGCAAGTCGAGTTAAGCGGAGTCGAACCTGAGTGTGTTGACTACTTGACTGAGCTTAAGCTCAAAATCAAGGCTTGGTCGAGTTCAAGTCGAGTTTCGAGCTTGAGTTTTTTTAATAGGCAAGTCGAGTCCAAGTTTGACATTAGTCGACTTATCTCAACTCAATTACACTTTTAAATCCCAGTGACTATCATTGTAATTTTCAAAGTTAAAGGGCGAATATGAAACTTGAACTAAACCACAAGTACGTAATTAACTAAAATATTCGATCTAACGAGTTTAATCATTAAGTTATGTAATTCGATCATTATATGCTTCTTATAAATACAACTTAACTGGTTGGCACGTACTTTATTTGAAACATGACAAGCAATCCCCGCTTACTTACTACATTTTTAATTAGAACATAATTGTCATTTATGAAATTCAATAATCCAATAACTAAAATATCATTTTATGCTAATTAATTTGTTTTCAAATGAAGGTACTTAAGCACTCAATTATTTAAGTTTCATATCTTTAATTAATTTAATGGAAAATCAATACTAATAACATGTACTAGAGGGTCACCGGTATCTTATTAAGCGTCGTGAATTCAACCAGTTATAAATATATTTCGGAAAGCCAAAACTGTAACTTTTAATCATTTAGACCCAGTTTTTTAAACAACAGAAATCTGTTTTTTAGTGTAAATAACTTAACTTTTATTGACACCAAAACCTTCAAAGCTTATTTGTGAAAGGCATAGAAATCTTTTTTAAAGCTAATTTCTGAAAGGCATAGAAATCATTTTTATAGAAGGGGTTCAAGTAAACTAAATTAACACAAAATCACAGACAAACAAGAAAAAGAACAACTAAGCCTGCGTTTAGCGGGTGATTTATTATTATTATTATTATTTTGTTTTCTATTTTTTAGGGAAAATGTGTATAAAGCGACTTCTATACCAACAAGAATATCCATTCTCTACCACTCACTTTATGCACTTTTGCTAATAATCGAAGCATGCTCCGAATCCACAAGTATTAACCACATATATCATTCTAAATTTGAATTAGTAAAAAAAAAAAATATTGCTAAAAACTATGATTGTTTTTAGATCATATCAGGTTTGTTTGGCGAAATTAGCTAGGGCTGGAATTGAGGCTGTTGCTGAGACTGAAACTGATTAATTAATAATTTCAAATATAAACCATAAACTACTTGAAAAAACTTATATTATAGGGATTTATAAGAGATTATGTTTTTAATAATCCCTTCAAGATTTTAACACCAAAACGAGATTAGAGGGTTGGAGATTATGAAAACTAAAATCTTAAGCCCCTATAATTCTTCATTAACCCGTTGCCGAACACAACACATCCGTCTAATATTTGTAAAATTATTATTTATATGTAAAAACTAGAGTATTTCTTAACTTTAAGTTTGCTTCTAATGTCTTCACTCTTCACTAATAATCAACAAATATTTTCAAATGAAGGCCGGTGGGTCGGCTCCAATCAAAGGTCAGGGATTAGCCACCTTGGCCCCACGGTCGGTGCCAGCTCGAATTCTCTATACGTTGGGCCCTTTATAGGCGCACAATCACTTAAAAATAAAAGAATAATACCCCCTAATAATTATGTTTAAACTTTCAAATCATGCACTATATAAAGCTTCGTTGAAAGCATTCACAAATCACAAATTTAGCAAGTCAACCTTATCATTTCTTTTAACATCTAGTGTTCTACCGCTCTAAAGATTCTAAGAATGGTGAAGTTAGCACTTGGTAGCATTGGTGACTCTTTCAGTGTTGGTTCACTCAAGTCTTATTTGGCTGAGTTCATTGCTACACTTCTTTTTGTGTTTGCGGGTGTCGGCTCAGCTATTGCTTTTGGTATGTCACCTTCTAAACCCGACATGAATATATACATATACTCACTCGGTTTGATACTAGTTTCAATTATAATAAATCGAGTTTGGCGTAGTTATGTACCCTCTCGGTTTTGCTCTATTATGTATTGTTCTAATGTATATATCAATTTATCAGGATTTACTAAACAGTGAATTTTTTATAAAATTGTAGGTAAGCTCACAGCAGATGCTGCACTAGACCCAGCAGGACTAGTTGCGATAGCATTAGCCCATGCACTTGCATTGTTCGTAGGCGTTTCAATGGCCGCCAACATCTCAGGCGGTCATTTAAACCCAGCGGTTACTTTCGGGTTGGCTGTTGGTGGTAACATCACCATAATCACCGGCCTATTTTACTGGATTGCCCAATTGCTCGGTTCCACTATTGCATGCTTTCTCCTCCAATTCGTCACCGGTGGCTTGGTAGACTTTCTTATCTTATCATATTGAAGTATACACACTAGAAACTTTGTTCAAAAGGGTTCATAAAAAAAATTTATAAGATTTTCTTTATAGGTTTATACAAAGTCACTAACTCACTATTCGTGAATAACGGTTTCTTACTGCAAATATTTATCTTGTATACTTGCTTACATGTTAGGTATTTTGCAGGCTGTCCCAACACACGGAGTTGCTGATGGCATGAATGGTCTTCAAGGAGTCGTAATGGAGATCATCATTACTTTTGCCTTAGTATACACGGTATATGCCACCGCGGCTGACCCCAAAAAGGGCTCACTCGGAACCATTGCACCAATCGCAATTGGGTTCATTGTTGGAGCCAACATTTTGGCTGCCGGGCCTTTCAGCGGTGGATCAATGAACCCGGCTCGTTCATTTGGACCTGCTGTCGTTAGTGGAGACTTTTCTCAGAACTGGATTTACTGGGTCGGCCCATTGATCGGTGGTGGGTTGGCAGGGTTCATCTACGGTGATGTTTTCATTGGATCATACGAGGCACTTCCAGCCTCCGAAGACTATGCTTAAGAAATTTCTTCTAGTTTCACTTCGTTTTCGGTTTCCATTTCAAGACTTATGCTAAAGGGTCAAGGGTTAACATCCTTATTGTGTGGAGGGCATTTCACAATTACGGAGGGCAGATGTGATTTAAGATGTGTAACATATCTTGTTTACACCAAACCCCTATCTAATATTGAATTTGGGCTCTGTTATCTTAGTTTATTCCTTTGAAAAATTTCATGCTTGTAATGTCAAAATGCGAATGAGAAGTCCCTATATAATTCAACTTCTATCTACGGTATCTAGATATGATCATTTTGAATTTGCATAGCCTCTGCGGTTAATTAAAAAAGACAGCCCCCTAATTTGTATAATAACGTTAGATTATTAAACCTGATCCTCTCAATTAGGCCAGTAGCCTCAAATAAGAATAAGGAATTAAGCATACTTTGGTTGAGAGTTGATTAGCAATTGAAGATGGCGATGATTTAAGGCCCTAACCCAAAGGATGTGATGCTTACCCGATCGCAACCCCTGCCTTACAATTTGCTCGATCGCTGTCTGTTTCATTCTTTCTAGTAGCTTCGCGAAAGGAGATTTCAATTTTCAAATCAAAAGGGGGATTAATAAAAGATGGGAGGCGCAACCCCATCTGTGAGCAAAAATCATTAAAATTAGTAGATAGATTCATTAGTTCTAGTCCGTATTGGTATTGGTCTATTGGATGTTTTTTGGTGATCAAGTGATTTAAGATTATGGTTTTGAGTTTTTTTTTTTTTTTTTTTTTGAAAAGCAATATTATGGTTTTGAGTTTTAAGATTAATTTAGAATATATGTCATAGCTATTTGAGTAATGGATCAAAATTAAACCCGAAACCATTTCAGATCATTTAATTTTTTTAACTGATCATTAACTGCGAGCTGCTCTTTAGAAAAGAGTCGATTCGAATCCATAGAATTTAAACGCGGGATTAACCCAAAGCAAACAATCTTTTGATAAAGTTGTAATATAAACTAAAGTACATAAAATATGACCTAAATTTTTTTAAATGGTCGTAAAAAATGGTGTACACTGTATACTTGTATATATAGTGTATGTGGATAGAACCTTTTAATAGTGTTTAGTGTGTCTTAAAGTTCATCCTTTTTTAGCTAAAAAAGCAATCGAAATCATTGTCGTTGGTGGACCGAAATTAGTTTTTTAATAGTTTATTTGAAATGTAGTGAATGATTTAGGATTATATGAACACTACAAAAATTGTTTAAATATTCGTATTTTTAAATATTAATACATAAAGACCGTAAAAAATTATAACTAAGTGTGAAAAAATTGGATGTTGCTTATATCCATCAAATCATTACATTTAAAAGTGTGAAAGATAAAGTTAAAAATCATATCTATTAGTATGGACAAATAATCTAAATTTTTACACTTCTAACTTTCTAAGCATGAAAAATTTAAATATAATTTTAAGATTACAAAATTTAATGGTTTCAAGTGTAAGCTTCTCTAATTATCTATATATTTCTAAATTTACACATTTAAAATGTGGATTTTTACTTTCAAATCTACACAGTAATAAATGTAGAGTATTTTTTAAAATATCTATAATTACAATATTTTTTACAAGTATAAATGTCATAACACTTCAACTCTTATATATTTTTTTATGAAGCGTGGATAAATAACATATTTATTTGATAATAATTTAAAAGATGGTTGGTAAAACACAAACAACATTTTTACATAAATAGTTTTTTTTTCAAATGAGTTTTTTCCGGTTAGGGCTCCTCACGGGACGCCGAGCCTTTTTGACTCAGATGTACGTGGTCTAACCGGTTTTATCCGTGACCGTTTCCGAAGCATCCATGTGACCATCTCTAATTGAAACCTAGTCAGACTTGAACCCTTGACCTATTACTACAATAGATAAAAAAGCGTGGCTGCATATGACTTTGTGCCCGGATCCGGGTTTGGGTCAGAACCGGGTCTGGGCCGGATTGTGTTATTGGGCTGTTTTTTTTTTAATTCGGTTTTGGGCCATACGTAAATCAGAGAGAGTTGAGAGCAGAGAGAGAGAGAATTTGGTGGAGAAAAGCTAGATCCGACGTGGTGGGTGGGGAAAACCCTAGATCCCACGGTCCTTTGCCGGCGACTACCGCCAAAGCCGCCCTCGCCGCCGCCGCAACCATCCTTCTCCATCACCGAGTCTGCCGCCGCCGAGTCTGCCGCTTGTGCAGCTGCGCGCTTCCTTCTCCACCATCCTTCTCCCTCGCCACCGCCGGCGACCACCGCCGCCTCGATCCTCTCTCAGGTTTGTTGTTCTTGACATCGCAACCATCTCAATCCTCCCCCTCTGTCTAGAAACCCTAAGCGAAAAAAAAAAGAATCGAAACCCACTCTTCCGTCTCCACCATTCTTTGTTCTTGATCTAGAGTAGTTACAGATGTGTGTGTGTGTGACGGGGATCGAGGGGTTTGTTACAGATCTACACAGAATCTGGTTTGTTTTGACTTCCGATGATGGCGGTGGTGACGTGGTATTGTGAACGATGGTGTTGGTTAGGGAAAACCCTAGATCCGACGAGATGGTGGTTTAGATTGGTAGCGGTTCCTTTTTACGGTGGCGGCGGCTAGGGTTTTCTATGGTGGCTTGGATTTTCTTGCTGATGGCTGAAAGAGTCGATGCCTCGGAGGCGATGGCGACGGGCTGTAGGCCATGGTGGTGGGCACGGTGGCGGTAAACGACAGTGGCTTTAGGCGACGTGGATGTGAGCGACGTAGATGTGAACGACGTGGTAGTGGTTGTAGGCGACGATGGCGGCGACGGTTTATGTGTCTCCGGCGGCGGCGGTTTATGTGTCTCCGGCTCCGGCGAAGTATTTTTAAGAGAGAGAGAGTACCGATTTAGAGAGGAAGAGAGAGAATGGGAGTGGTAGTGGTGGGAGAGAAAATGAGAGTGGTGATGGAGAAATAGAAAATTAAATGGGTTTTTGGGAAATTGAATAGGTGTTTTTTATTTAATTAATAAGTTGTTAATAATAAAGATATTATTTTATTAGTATATAATATAAAGTAACAATATTCATTCCTTTTAAGCCATAATTTATTCTTTTAACCCATATATTAACTAAAATTAAATTCTACATCTCTATGAAATTTAGACGAATCTATAATTCTATATTACTTGCTAAATAATTATAATATAAAAAGTCAAATCTCTTCTAAACTGAAAACGTAAAACTATTTTTTTGGTCGAGATAAAAACTATTAAATTGTGTATGAAATTAATAATCAAATTCTTGAACTAATTAGAGTTTACGTTTGCAATTTTTCCAATTCATCCCATTTAACTTTTATTCAACCACTCACCTACTTTTATGAGAACTACAAACATAATTACCTACTTTCTTGAGAATACAAAACATGATTAAAAGTTTAGACTCTAGACTGTCTCCTCATATACTTTATTTTTTTTCTTTTAAAACACAAAGAAAACAAAACCAAAGGTTAATACTCACCGAATTTAGTGATGAATATAATATATTTATTAAAAAATACTTATTTTAAAAACTATAATAATATATTATTTATTTGAAATAAAAACATAGAAATAAAAAAAAATAACAAAAAGTGATAGTCAAGGATGATTTCTCAAGAAAAGGGAGAGAGTGAGAGTGACTAAGTAGAGGGAGAGAGTGAATGTGAAAATAGGAATTTGAAATGTTGTTTTCTTTATTAATTTTTTTGTATTATTTATAACAAATTTAATTTTATTATTAATATGTTTTAAAGTGTGCAGATTTATGTGTTTTTGTTTTTTTTTGTTTTAATTTGGTTTTTGGCTAGACATATATTGGGTTAAAACTTTTTGAAGCTGATCCAATTGTTTTTTTTTCTTTTTGAAATAATTTTATATTTTGGGCACCTCGGTTACGGTGGTCGGTTACGGGTTTGGGTTTTGAATTATATTTTTTTTATCGTGCTCTTGTGGGACCGGGTCGGTTTTTAATTTTTTTTTTCGGATTAGATAAGAGCCGGGTTTAGAATGGGTAGGGTCGGTCAACTCAAGACCACACCCGTGCGGAGCACGGGCTCAAACTAGTTTATGAGAAACAAGTGACTTACTCACTAGAGAAGCAAGTGCCTTATGAGATGGTTAAATAAATATTTATTTGACCTATTTTTTTTACCCTTGACCTACCCTATGAGAAGTAAGTGTCTTACTCACTAGACCATTAGGAGATGATTTTTACATAAATAGGTCATTTAACAAAATAGAAAAAAGAAAGTAGACCCACCGCCTTATGTGTTTGACTGTTTCAGCGTTGACCTACGCGTAAGGCTACGCGTTATACCTTACCTGCAGGTAAGGTTTACTTGCAGCCACATCAGCGCCACATCATTTTCGTTCCCCTTTACCCAATATCAAGTTATACCTTACCTTAAAACTATCCCCATTTTTTTATTAATATATTAAAATAAAAAAATATGTGTTGAAGTGTGATTGGTTGTGAGGGGCTGAGAGGGGTGGGGGGGTGTGAAAGAGTCCATCGAGTTCTGCAACCCGATTCACCTACTCGCACATGCTTACCCAAAATCAAGTTTTGGTGTTTCTGGGGTACTCGAGCTTACCCGATAGCCGTACCCGAGCTTACCCGATAGGCTTCGGGTCATGTATAACGTGTAGTCTAATAGACATACATACCATATGGCATATGCCTATATAAACCCGCCAAACTTCGATAAAAAGTTATTAAAGATTTCTGCTATCCTCTGTTTAAGACTCACGCTGTGTTCCACAGTTACACGTGGAAAGAAAATGGAAGGATAGAAAATTAGCGAGAGAAGAGAAATGAAGAGGAAGGAAAATGTTTTTGTTATTGCGTGTTCCTGAATTCGAAAGAAAATTAGAGGAAAAGTAAAAATTGAAGTGTTATTTTGTTTCCTTCCAAAATCTTCCCTACTTTGGGAGGAAAATCAGGAAAGAAAATAAGAAAGAATTTTTCTTCAAAATCTTTTCTTTTCTCCCCTAGAAAACTTGGGAACACAACTGAACCCTATTATTTTTGCTATTCTTATTTTTCACCCTTTTTTATATGATTTTAATATTATTATGATAAACATAACATTTTAAAGCTTTCTATGAAAAAATTATCTTATTTATCTTTTCATTATTCTTATTGTTATTATTATAATAAGCATTTAAATCTATAAGATTATATAAAAACAAAAAAAATCATATATTTTATCTGATCTTTAACAAATTGTAATATTTAAAACTAGAACATTTTCTTTTCTTAGTTTTTAAAGTTTTCTGTTTTTTTATACTACTATTACTTTAAAAGATTGTTATTATTACAATTAACATCTAACCCTATAAGATTATATAAAAACAAAAAAAATTATATATTTTATCCTGATCTTTAACAACATTTTAACCTTTAAAACTATAACATTTTCTTTTCTTAGTTTTTGAAAGTTTTCTATTTTTTATTTACTACTAAAAGATATAAGATATAACCCTATTAAACAATCAGAAATTCAGAATAGTTATGTAAAATTTTTATTTATTGAAATTGTAAATATTAATAATACTAAATGGTTATAAAATAACACATCTCAATACTAAATATTTAAATCAGTTTCCATTTCTTATAATATTTATTTTAAATATTAATTCTAATGTTTTGTTTAATCTAAATCCCATAACTCGTTTATTCAGGAAGAGCCTTTTGCATCGATTGGAGTATTCTCCTTCCTGGTTGTTGTTGGTGTTCTGTGGATCAGCTTCTGCCTGGGCCTTGCTTATGGGAACCCATAACGCATAGCCTTATATTGGTGGTGATGACAGCTGGTGTAGATATGTGTGACAGTTATTTCTTTATCTTCTCGGTTCACAGGTATTTATCAGAAGGGCAAGAGAGTCATAAGAGACAGTTCATGTTGCTTCACATATGGGTGCTTGACTGACATTACTTGTAGTGGTTTCCTTGTTGTATATGGCTTATCCATGCTGTTCTTGTATGTTGCAGGTTCTGTAAGCAGTCTTACTTTTCTTGCTTGGCTGGAATACCCATATGGTAGCAGAAGGCGTTTCAGTCAAACTTTCTTGTGACTTCTAACATCTCTACTACTGGTTGTTTTTTCATTACAGTTGGTATGCTAAAGTCTAGATGTGTAGGCATATGATATTGTTGGCATAGGTCTAGTCATATCAAGAAGTGAATGGATTGTCATTCCGGGCAGATCATTAGCACCTGCATCTCTGCTGGTATTATGTTCCAAATGTGATCTCTCGACTTTCCTTCTTAGTCTGCTTGATGAGATTATGGTTTGTTTGTAGGTTCATCTTTTGGCGAACCTCATTTACCAATCATATTGATCACCAGCTTCGTTGTTAATTGGGTCTCCAATACTTGTCTTGTTTTTAGATCTTTGTATCTTTGCATTCCCATCCTCGATTTTCATGAGAATTTTTTATCTTGCTCTTACACCGATAGGTCTTTGAAAGCTTGGATTGGATCATTGTTCTTCGTGGGTCGTTGCGATATGTTCTATTTTTTTTGCTCGAGCTTTGCTGATGGAAAGTAAAAGAAGAAACGTCGCTACCTTGGTTTCTATATACCTAATTGCATTTATTATCTGTCTTGCTACCTTGGTTTCTATATACCTGGTTTATTTTTCCTCTTTCATGTTCTTAATATTTTTGTATTGCTTATCCTGGTAAGGGTTTCATTGCCACAGGTTTCAACATAAGTTAAAAGATTTAGGTAGTTGCTGCTGCTGTGTATCGTTAGTGAGTGCTGTTTCTTATCAGCCATCTGTCTGTTCACACTCCAGTTTCTTATTTCCTAGTGAGTAGAACTCCTTTCTTATTTCCTTAGGCAACAACTAGCCGAGTATCCTCTCTATAAATGATTTCAGGTACTTCTATTGGTCTCCATTAATTTGATAGCTATTTATTGTGTCAGAATGGTTGGGATATTTTTCTTCTTTTTCTGGTAGCTGAGATGCAAAAGGATGAATTGTTTTTGCTACAGGTGTGAACAGAACTAGAAGCATTATATCGTTCTTTGCTGGTGGATCACTATCACAGTGTCGCGTCTTCTCTGCAGATGTTCTCTTTCATTTTCCTCCTCTGGTGATGCTTATTCCCTCCAATTACGTATTTAGTTGTAGGTTTGTTTGGTGCTAATGCATTGATTCAGTCTGCATGATCGCCATCTATGGTTTTTCTTCAGTTTTATTTGCATTTTCTCTTAGAATCATCATGTTCTCTTTCCCCGTCGGTACAAGTTTTTTATTGTTGGAGTATTTCAGTCTTTGCAGATATGTTGATACTCATTAGTGTTGATGCTCTTTTTTCTTGTGTCACTAGGTCAGAGATATGTTGTGAAAGAAGACTGTGGAATAATGTTCTGGCTGCAAAATCCTTCTTTATGCTAATACTCTAAAAACTCGATCAAATCGTCACGAATCTAATTATACGTTCATAAAGTATTAGGCGTGACATTTTGGTATGTGACTTCTACGTCTTCATGCTTAATTTTGTTTCTGGTTTTTCTAGTCTCGAGTGCCTTTACTATGGTCGCATTTGAATTATTTTTATATCAATTTATTATTCTTGTCATTGTTATTACCATCTTTTATTAAAATTTAAGGCATTGAGTTGCTCGTAGATGGAACCTAGAAGTAAGAAGATTGTTTCGTGTATCATGTAACATGGATAGCAGGTTCCAGATAAGTTTTGATTTTTTGAATTATTTTTTATATCAATTTATTATTCTTATTATTGCTATTATTTTTTATTTATGAAAAATCAAGATGAGGATGAGGATGTTCATAAACCAAACCCAGAAGGATGTATAAGTTGAAAAAGATATGGAATGTTCAAGAATCAAATGCTCATTATGTTCATATGAACATTCAATATGTAAAATTAATTTACAGTTTCTTAATTAGTGTTAATATTTAAAACTTAATACCTCATTACGAACAAGGTGTCTAGGAGGGACCAAATGTTGTCATGTTTTAAACTTGTTTTCCAACTTAAGACCTTAGTGATAAAATTAAAATAATGGGAATTAGAGCCGTTTGAATTGCCAAGAATCTAAACTATCATAAGTATATATGGAGAGTTGGACTTTGAGGAAGTCGAATAGGAGCATTTGGTGGTGTGGTTTTTTGAAAGCAAGGATATACGGAGAAGACAAGAGAAGATACCTGATTTTGGCTCAATTGAAGTGAGATATTTATCTTATTCAAGCATTTTAGGATGTCAAATAGGAGCATTTGGTGTGTTTGTTTTTGGAAGAAACTAGATAAGGAGAAGACCAGAGTAATCTAAGTTTGTCTTTAACTAAAGTGAGATTTCGTATCTCTAATTTATTCAAGCATCAAGGTATGTAACTTCAACTTAATTATTATTGATTGGGAGTTCTTGATAAGTTTTACAAGGTATTAGTGTTATTGTATTTACTAACATGACATGGGTGATGAATTAGAGTTAATATTTGTTTTTTAATAAGAGAGATAATTGGACTATTGACTGAAGTTCAAATTTGCATGATCTAATTATGCTTAATGGGACGATTGACAAGAATTGAGTAAAAGATTTAAAAATTATCAAAAGTAGTGTAATTTAGGGGTCGTTTGTTTTTAAAAAAAATGTCTTAATACATCTTAATCTGAATCAATAAGAGGTATTAAGATGTAAGAGCTGTTTGTTTTTTCTTTTCATTAAGATCTGAAAACCTCTTAAAATCTCTTAATGAATAAGAGATAAAATTACCTCTTATTACATCTTAACAGAATTTATGTTTTATTATACTATAACAATTATACTCTTTCTTTCACTAATTCACGTCAACATCTACTCCTCCACTACTCTACATATATTGACACCTTTCACGGTCGCCGTCCGGGCGCTGCACACCGCTACGCATCTCTCTTTTATATATTTTTTTATTTTAACTCCCTATATTATTATGGTTTGATATTTGTTATCAAAATAATTTACTTTATAATTAGAAAAGTTAAAATTTAGTTATACATGTAACAAATGAATATAAAATATTATAAAACAAATAACTACAATCATTCAGATATTTCAAAACAAACAGCAAAACATGAATGAACATTCAAACGTCAGAATCACCTCTTAATGTTCAGACATGTTATTCAGATTCAGACCCAGAACCTCTTAATAAACAAACGGCCCCTTAGTGTTTGTGTCTGTTTTTGGTCGTTACAAACGGGTTTACAAGTGTTAGAATCACCAAAATCGAGTTTTGGAAGGGGAAAAACAAATGTTCATATCAAACTTGCCTAGAGGTGGGATGAGAGGTGGGCGTGAGTTCCTTGTTCCTAACGTATACATCCTAGGGTTTGGGAGCATGTACATCCGTGTCAAAAACGGGCCCAAGACGGCGTATGTTTGCTGACACGATCGTGTAGTGCTTGTTTGAGACACAGATACATCCTATGTGGATATGTTTTAAATGCTTTTTTGTTGTGAAATACGAGTATGAGTGGCCTTATTATACTAGGGTGAGTGACATTATTATGGGTGACACTATTATACTAGCATGGGTGAGACCTTATACTAGCTTGGTTGTCACTATTATACTAGCCTAAGTCGCAATGAATTGACCCTCATAATCTGTGTAGCATAGTGTATACATTTGTGTGTATACAATATTTGAGATGGGGTGTGTATATGAGAGTTTACTAAGCTTTTTTACTTACGTGTATGAGAAGGCTCAAGCTAACATACTATGTTTACGTCCTTTAATATATCGCGAGAAATTAGCTGTTCAGTATGCAAATTGATATATATGTTAATTAAAGCTAGTTTTATAATTATATATAATAACATATAGCAAGGGAATGAACAATAACTTCCCCTACCAAATGTTATATATTTAAAAGTTAAACATAGCACAAGTTACATCTTTGCTTGAGTGGCAAGTGCATCCACTTTTATGAAACAGATACATGGTTCGATTCTTGCCTTCATTATATTTTCCCTTCTTATTTTTTCTATTCGACTCTTGCCTTCATTATATTTTCCCTTCTAATTTTTTCTATTCAACCCATGCTCACCTATTATTTTTTTATTTTTATCTTTTGTTAATTCCCTGGCCATACAAACTTGCATGGTACGGTGAACCTGCCAAACTCATGCTTTTCTAAATACTTTGTCAATATTATTTTGGGTTTAGTTCCTAAAAGTATACCGAAATTGTCACTTTTTGCTATTGTGTATACCCATTTAAAAAAAATCCCATTTAGTATATTAACCTTCTAAAACTCACGATTTATGCATTGGGTAACCTCTTTAGCCGGTAAACATCTTCACTGAGTTGTCATGTTTTTAAAATATAGTGCTTATGTGGCATGCCATGTGTATATCATTAAATTAGGTGGCAATCAAAACGGTTAACCATGAAATAACCTAACCCAACATCCAAACCTGTTCATTATCCATAAACGAGACCTTTAGTTTTTTTCTTTGTTTAGTCGTACGACATCAAACCGCCCAAAACCCCCGTCAACTTCCATCGTCACTGCAATCGAAGATCATTCTTGCCTTAATTTTGATGATTGTTGCTATTTCAGGTATGATCCCTACTATATGAACGTCGTTTTCTTGTTTAGTGTTGGTCATTGTTGTTATTGAGAGCCGATGGGTTGGTACTGTGCATTGTAGAGTTGTACCTTGGCAAAATTCAAAATTTTGGACCTGTTTCACTTTGCTTAATCTTTGACATTCATCGTGTATATCAAATAACAATTCCTTATAGTAGGGATTTGTAAGCTCTTCATCAATCCATTCAAAAATCTTACACTTATGGCTAGAACCCTACCAACATGAAAATTTGTAATGATTAGTTAAGAAATTAGAGAAAAAGATAAAACTTTAAACCTAAAAAATGGACAAGTCTTACATAATTAGGGCATCCAAGAAATCTTCTACTCGGATTCGAAGTTGTCCATGATGTTCTAACCTTTGATTTTTCTCGACGATAGCATAATACATTTGAAGCCCTAACTAGTAGTGAGTTGCGATTTGATGATGAAGAAGACGCCATGGGATTGAGCTCTGATAATCCATGATGAAAAAGCCCTAATAATCGATCGAAGTTAGGAACGATCGAAGGGAGGTACTGTGTTATATTCCGCTCCTTCAATTTAATTTAAAGTTAAAAGGAAATTTCACATCAACTATTACCTGTTACACATCATCAACTAGCAGGTAACAAGTTACCCAATGCATAAATCGTGAGTTTTAGAAGGTTTAATATACTAAATGAGAGTTTTATAAAAATGGGTATACATAATAGCAAAAATTGACAACTTCGTTATACTTTTGGAAACTGAACCCTATTATTTTTGCTATTCTTATTTTTCACCCTTTTTTATATGATTTTAATATTATTATGAAAAACATAACATTTTAAAGCTTTCTATGAAAAAATTATCTTATTTATCTTTTCATTATTCTTATTGTTATTATTATAATAAGCATTTAAACCTATAAGATTATATAAAAACGAAAAAAAATCATATATTTTATCTGAACTTTAACAAATTGTAATATTTAAAACTAGAACATTTTCTTTTCTTAGTTTTTTAAGTTTTCTGTTTTTTATATACTACTATTACTTTAAAAGATTGTTATTATTACAATTAACATCTAACCCTATAAGATTATATAAAAACAAAAAAAATTATATATTTTATCCTGATTTTTAACAACATTTTAACCTTTAAAACTATAGCATTTTCTTTTCTTAGTTTTTGAAAGTTTTCTATTTTTTATTTACTACTAAAGGATATAAGATATAACCCTATTAAACAATCAGAAATTCAGAATAGTTATGTAAAATTTTTATTTATTGAAATTGTAAATATTAATAATACTAAATGGTTATAAAATAACACATCTCAATACTAAATATTTAAATCAGTTTCCATTTCTTATAATATTTATTTTAAATATTAATTCTAATGTTTTGTTTAATCTAAATCCCATAACTCGTTTATTATAATAACTAGTTTATTACCCCGTGTCACGGGATGTTTAAAGTAAAATATAAAATTTAATTGTGTGAAATTGTAAGAAGTATAGTAAAATAACTGTAAAACGTATATAAGAAGTGTTTATCACCTGTCTTTTCTTCTTTTTTGTTGAAGGTTGTTCGAACGAATGTCTATTTGAAAATGATGAAAAAGGTTGTTTATTCTCCATAATTGACGTCCAAGTGAAAAAAATATCAAAAATAAGGTCTAAACATGTAATCATAGATAATATATAGGTGATTATCTAGTACCTATTTCTAAACTAAATCATAAAATTAAAAATAAAATTAAAATATGTTTTCATATTTAATATATAAAATATTCATGTAAATTTAAGATATAGATGAAACATCCACGTAAATTTAGTAAAATTTGAAAAAATATCTCATGTAAAAAGTGTGAATTGAATTAAACGAATGTGAGGGTTAGGATTAAAAATAATTACATCATCTTTATTTGTAAGCCTAATATATTATATTTTAAAAAAAACTCCTATTAATCAAATTATATTTTAAAAAAGAAAGTTTTTTTTAAATCCTATTCTTCTAATAATTAGATTAGATATATATTAAAAATTAGAAATATCCATGAACTATATTTAAATTTGAGTTATATATTTTTCAAATTAATATGTTCTAGTATTTATCATACCGCATCGTATGATAAATATTGTTTTTAATAGATTTTTTTTATTTGATTTGTATTTTATCATACGATGTGATATGTTTTTAATATTTTTTTATTTGATTTGTATTTTTTAAATATATCTTATATATTCGAATTTTTTAATTGAAATGTTCTAATATACATAGTTTTCTAAAAATGGAATAATGACATCATACTTTTATTCTTTTAATTAAAGAGTAAAGATAATTTTTTATATTTATTATTGATTTTATTAAGAGTTATCTTTATTTAATTCACATTAATTTGACTCTAAAAAGTCAAAATCAAGATTTTAGAATTAAAGAAACTAACGGTCAAGATTAAATATTTTACTAAATAAAAGATCCAGATCATCTAATAATTTTTTTCAAATTAGTCTTTTATATATATTAGAAGATTTAAAAGATGATTGGTAATAAATAAATATAATTACATTATATCAATTAATGAAAAAAAAAAAAACAATTTGACATAAATAGGTCATTTGCGCTATGAACAAAATAGAAAAAAGAATGTAGACCCACCGCCTTATGTGTTTGACTGTTTCAGCGTTGGACCTACGCGTAACCGACATACATACCATATGCCTATATATACCCGCCAAACTTCGAGAAAAAGCTATTAAAGATTTCTGCTATCCTCTGTTAAAGACTCGATGTCGATTGATAGTAGAGAGACTAATGGTTTGTTCCAGCCAATTAAAGACGTGTGTTCGACGATCTAGATTCAGAAGTTGTTTGTTACGGCATCGAACGATGAGTTTGATTCTTAATCTGTTTCATATGTTATCGATTTTTCACGTGAAGGCTGTTTGTTAGGCATATTTACGTTCTTATTGCTTTTGAGGCTGCGTGCTCGTACATTGGACTAATGATTCATCGTCTGATTTCTTCTATAGTTGGGAATATCGTGTTGTATGCCATTCGTTACCGGGTTGCTGGTTCTGGTTCACGTATGCGAGAGACGAACTTTTAACCTAAGAGTACATGATATTCATATTTGCTTCTGGTTCTTGTTGTCGTACATTCTTCTTTGTCGATTTTCTATGGCTGATCGTTAGGGTTGTGGTTCGTAGGTGGAGGAGATTATGGTTGGGAATTATGATCGGAGCCGGTCATCTGGTTCTTGATTTTCCTTCTTGAAATAAGAACACCTTGTTCCATCGAAGCTGCTCATAGGTTTGTTAGGTGCCAGACATTAATGGTCCAGGTACTGATCATTGCGTTTATCTGCATTATTGGTTTTCTGTCTTCCTACGGATGTTGCACTCGGTATTCACAGAATCATTTAAACTATCCAAAATCACCTCCATTGGGGCTTAAGAGAATCAAAGCTTCTTTCCTGTCAGATTAGGTTTTATTTGTAGGTTTGTTTGGGGCCAAGTGGGTAGGTTCAGTCATCGTGATGCGTTTATCTGAATTATTAGTTTCTTTCCCTATCATTGTTCATGCTAACAGATTCAGGAAGAGCCTTTTGCATCGTTTGGAGTATTCTCTTTCCTGGTTGTTATTGTTGTTGGTTGTGGTGTTCTGTTGTGGATCAGCTTCTACCTGGGTCTTGCTTATGGGAATTGGAAATAGAAGCATTGCATAGTACCTCTGTCGTAGCTAATTTGCCACTGTTTCCATTCGCATTGCTGGTGATCACTGCTAGTGTAGATATGTGTGACAGTTATTTCTTTACAGCTATTTATCAGAAGGGCAATAGAGTCATAAGAGACAGTTCATGTTGCTTCACATATGGGTGCTTGATTGATATCACTTGTAGTTTCCTTGTTGTATATGGCTTGTCCATGCTGTTTTTGTATGTTGCAGGTTCTGTAAGCTGTCTTGCTTTTCTTGCTTGGCTGGAATACCCAACTGGTAGCACAAGGCGTTCCTGTCAAACTTTCTTGTGACTTCTAACCTCTCTTCTACTGGTTGTTCTTCATTACTGTTGGTATGCTAAAGTCTAGATGTGTAGGTAAATGATACTGTTGAAAAAAGCATAGGTCTAGACGTGCCAAGAAGTGAATGGATTGTCATTTCGGGCATTAGCACCAGCATCTCTGCTGGTATTATGTTCTAAATGCGATGTCTCGACTTTCCTTATTAGCCTGCATGATGAGATTATGGTTTGATTGTAGGTTCATTTGGTGGTGAACTTCATTCACCAATCATATACTTTTTTTTCGAGAAGCCATTCACCAATCATATTGATCACCAGCTTCGCTGTTGGGTCTCAAATATGTCTTTTTTCATAATCTTCGTATCTTTGCTTTGCCGTTCTCAACCGTCATGAGTACTTTTTATCCTGCTCTTACACCGATAGGTCTATGAAAGCTTGGGTTGGATCATTGTTCTTCGTAGGTTGTTGCGATCTGTTCTATTTTTTTTGCCCAAGCTTTGCTGATGGAAAGTAAAAGAATACATGTCGTTTGATTTTGTTTGCTACCTTGTCGTTATTAAATACAAGAAGCTCAATTCAGTATGATAACCTGCAAACCTAAGTAGCGATCTCGTTCTTGTTATTCCTTTGTTTTATAGTTCACATGCATTTTTGTGGTTGAGACTAGTACTCCTTTGGATGGGGTGAGGAGTCAACGAAGTCTGTGCGGGGTTTATTGGTCACTAATTTCTAAGAGTACGAGTGCTCAGATGCTA
Source organism: Pulicaria dysenterica (assembly GCA_947179395.2). NCBI lineage: Eukaryota > Viridiplantae > Streptophyta > Magnoliopsida > Asterales > Asteraceae > Pulicaria > Pulicaria dysenterica. The sequence continues at coordinate 53,932,329 of OX359296.1, forward strand.
ATCTCTTGTGGAAGTTTCTCTTGCTATATCTTTTGTCAGGCTCATCTTTGTTTCTTTTTGTATATTCCGCAGACTCTGTAGATTTGCTTTGTCTTTGGCACATGAGAACCTGGAAGGTTTCTTTTTTCTTTTTCATCTACTTTGAAGACAGGAGCAATATTCTGAGTAGATTTGCTCATATTTATAACCATCTCAGTCTGTCTTTGGTGCGCATGAGTACCACCGTGCCAGATACTAATGGTCCAGGTACTGATCATTGGGTTTATCTGCATTATTGGTTTTCTCTCTTCCTACGGATGATGCACATAATTTTAGTGACTTTCTAGTCTTGGCTGTTTTCGTTACTGTTCCTTATGTTATTTGCTTTTCTGTTGTTGAGATGCGCAAGGGTACGTTGTTTTCGATGCAGGTACGGAGGGAACTTCTTGTTCTTTGCTGGTGTATAAGTAGCACCATCATTTCTTCTTTGCTCTGGTCTCTCTGTTCTTACTTTCTGTAAGCGTCCTGTCAGATTATTTTTTGTTTGTTGGGGCCAAATGGGTAGGTTCAGTCATCGTGGTCGTCATGTATTGTTTTTCTTAGGTTCTAATAATCATTATCTCTCTTACCATTATTGGTTACTCTCCCCCCCCCCCCCCCCCCCCCCAAAAAAAAAAGGAAATCTTTTTATCATTGTTAATGCTAATAGGTTCAGGAAGAGCTTTTTGCATCGATTGGAGTATTCTCCTTCCTGGTTGTTGTTGGACGTTGGTGGTGTGTGGATCAGCTTCTACCTGGGCCTTGCTTATGGGAATTAGAAATATAAGCATCGCATGGTACTTCTTGTCGTAGGTAATTAGCTATTGTTTCCATTCATATTGGTGGTGATCACAGCTGGTGTAGATATGTGCGACAGTTATTTCTTTATCTTCTCAGTTCACAGGTATTTATCAGATGGGCAAGAGAGTCATAAGAGACAGTTCATGTTGCTTCACATATGGGTGCTTGATTGACATAACTTGTAGTGGTTTCCTTGTTGTATATGGCTTATCCATGCTGTTCTTGTATGTTGCAGGTTCTGTAAGCTGTCTTACTTTTCTTGCTTGGCTGGGATACGCATATGGTAGCAGTAGGCGTTTCAGTCAAACTTTCTTGTGACTTCTAACCTCTCTTCTACTGGTTGTTTTTCATTACTGTTGGTATGCTAAAGTCTAGATGTGTAGGGTATGATATTGTTGGCAGATCATTAGCACCTGCATCTCTGCTGGTATTATGTTCCAAATGTGATCTCTTGACTTCCTTTATTAGCCTGCATGATGAGATTATGGTTTGTTTGTAGGTTCATCTGCTGCTGAACTTCATTCAGCAATCATATTGATCACCAGCATCGCTGTTGGGTCTCAAATACTTGTCTTTTCTTAAAATCTCGTATCTTTTTCGTGGGTTGTTGCGATTGGTTCTATTTTTTTTGCCTGAGCTTTGCTGATGGAAAGTAAAAGAAGAAACGTTGTTTGATTTTGTTTGTTACCTTGTCGTTATTAAATACAAGAAGCTCAATTCAGTATGATAACCTGTAAACCTATGTAGCGATCTTGTTATTCGTTTGTTTTGTAGTTCACATGTATTTTTTTGGTTGAGACTAGTACACATTTGGATGGGCTAAGGAGTCTGTGCGGGGTTTATTGGTCACTATTTTCTAAGAGTACAAGTGCTCAGATGCTAATCTCTTGTGGAAGTTCCTTTTGCTATATCTTTTGTCACACTTATCTTTGTTTCTTTTCCTATATCCTGCAGACTCTGTAGATTTGCTTCGTCTTTGGCACATGAGAACTTGGAAGGTTTCTATCTATCTATTTGAAGAGAGGAGCAATTTTCTGAGTAGATTTGCGCATATTTATAACCATCTCGGCCTGTCTTTGGTGCACATGAGTACCTGCTAATATTGTTATAACTTTTTTGGTTCTATCTTTAGTTCATAACTTTACCTAGTTGATTTGCTTTCATACCTCGTTTCATCATCACTTATATATATGTATGCATGTATATATTTTGCAGAAAAGAACAATCGGCTTCTGCTCAGAAGCCGATTAGTATCATTATGTCCTAGAACATATTTGCCTTGCTGTATTTTCTTATTGACCAATTTTCTTTCTATGTTCCTGAAAGAAGATAATCTTTTCTTTTGTTGTAGGTTTGTTGGGTGGCCACTGACCAGGCCTAGTGATGACCCTCTGCTCGATTTTCTAGATTCTTATGATCAACATATTTAGCTTTAATTTAAATCTAGCTTATATGCTGATAGGTCTGAGAATTGTGATTGGCCTGGACTCTTACCCTTCCTGGTTTGTTGCCATCTCTTTTGTAAATGCTTCTTAAATGGGGACATGCTTATGGGAATTAAAAACAGTAGGATCTTATTATTTTGTGCTATAGTTTACTTTCTTAAACTAGTTTATTGACCCGTACACGTACGGGTATTTCGAAAATGTATTTGAGAAATTAGAATTTTCAAATAAGAATAATGCAGTAAATGAAATATCACCTTTGTGATGAGAATATACTAATTTCAAAAAAGTGTCATATTACAATAAAATTTATACCAAAACGTAGATAAAAATGAGACGGTTGTAAATATATAATTATTTTTTCTCTAAACAAAATATATCACAAGTTACTTAACATAATTTATAAACAACTTATAATTAATTACATTAGTATACAATTTTTATAAAAACCCCTCACATTTTCTTAAAACCCTCTCATATATTTTATAAAACCCCCTCATAATTTTCATTCAACCCCCTCCCAATAGATTTAAAATTGAATTCAAATTTCTACTATCCACGATTTTTAATCTTTCCAAACTTGTTTTGAGAATGGAATAATTTTGAAATTGAAGGTTGTGATTGGTTAATTAAGATTCAATTTATGGTTATTTTTGGAAAATTTGCATGCCTTTTATATATAGATATAGATAGATGGGGTCAATATTTGTATCATGATCAGAGGTATCTTGATCTCTCCCTCTTTTTGAGGTATTTTATTGTTGGTGTAGGCATATGTTTGGTATATCTTACTCTTGTTAGCTTCGTGTTGAAATTTGCAGATATGAAGGGTTGCAAGGTCATAGAGGGTGCCGCTCGTTCAGCTTTTGGTTGGTAGTATTGTTTTATGGAAGTTTACATGTGGTTTTCATAGGCTTATCTACATTCCTGTATGTTGTAGACTATAAATGTCGTCTTATTTACTGGCATATGAGTAGCCGTGTCACCAAAGGACGTCTTTATTATCTGTCTTGCTACCTTGGTTCCTACACACCTGGTTCTTTTTTCCTCTTTGCTGTTCTTAACTTTTTTGTAATGCTTATCCTCGTAAGGGTGTAACTTGTTGCCGCAGGTTTCAACTGAAGTTAAAGAAATTAGGTAGTTGTTGCATATGTGTATCATTAGTGAGTGCTGTTCATCAGTCTGTTCACTCTCCAGTTTCTTATTTCCTAGTGAGTAGCATTTTTATGTTCCAGATGGCCGATCAGATTATATTTCGTAGGTGCTCAATGTCTTGGTGTGGTTAATGTGACCATCGTTTTCTGGTTTTTTCTTAGTTCAAATGATCATTTTTACTTTTACAATTACTGGTTATTCGTAGGTGGAAGAAACTATTAATAGGCAGCAATTAGCCCGAGGATCTTCTTTATAAATGATTCCAGGTTCTTGTAGTGGTCTTTTCTCTAGGATAATAACCCAGCTTTAATTCGATAGCTATTTATTGTGTCAGAATGGTTGTGATATGGTTTTGTAGGTGTGATGACATCGAATCGATGTTATATTCAGTTTTGATGGTCTACTTCAATTGGAAACTATCGATTGACTTCTTTTTGGTCGTGGTCTGTGGTCCACAGCTGATTGACACGTTTAGCATTTTTGTTCTTGTTATTGTTAAATTCTGAAGTCTGTGATAAATTTCTGAGTGATTTCTTGTTATCTGCATACTGGAGTGATGTACTTGATTGAAATTTCATTGTGGTTGCATGAGCTCATCTATGCTCCCCTTGTTGTATTGTGTAAGTCATATTATTTGGTGGCAAATGAGTCTCCATGGGGGCAGATGAGATAATTTTAGTCGGTCTCTCCCGAGGCTTGTACCTTTCTTCTCTGTAATCTCATTCAGTGTCTTTCTGGTCTGGCTGTTCATGTTGCTTCTGCTATTTTCTTCTTTTTCTGAATGCTCAGATGCACAAGGATGTTTTATTGTTTTTGCTGCAGGTTTGAACAGGACTAGAAGGATTGTACAGTTCTTTGCTGGTGGATGACTGGCACTGTGTCATTTTCCTTTGGTGCTGTTCTCTTTATTCTCTGATTTTTCATTTTCCTCCTGTGTAAGCTTTATCACATGATTATGTTTTTATTTGTAGGTTTGTTTCGGCTAAATGCCGTGCATCTCTGTAGTTTTTCTTTAGTTTCAACGTTAATTCTCTATCAGGATCATTATGCTCCCTTTTACTGTAGGTACGAGTCTTTTATTGTTCAAGTATTTCCTTACTAGGTAATATTATTGGAGCTATGCGAATTGTTTTTATCCTGGCCTAGTTTATGGCGACTTAGAAGTAGAAGCATCGTATCAATTTTGCTCGTTGTAGATAGCCGTCTGTTGTTTTTCTTCGATCTGGTGGTGTACAGCTAGACATGTTACCTTTTCTTGGTTGGCTAAGGAGTACCTGTGGTAGCAATAGGAGTCTTTTGCTATTTTTCTTCTTTTTCTGGTAGCTGAGTTGCAGAAGGATGAATCGTTTTTGCTGCAGGTGTGTAACACCCCGTTTCCGGAGGCTACGCATACGATACAAAATAGAGGAAAATCTAAGAATTATTACCTTAAACAACTCGTGCTCTACTCTCGATCTCTTTACCCTTCAAATCCCGTGTAAACCTGCCGCATTGAAAGAAATTGTGGCTGAGCCAAATGCCCGGTGCGCGGATACAAAACAAAGATATATGATACTATAATAATACAATACGAACATGTTATACCAAAACTAAGATCGGCAATAAATAACGAACCAATACGAAGACAAACGAACATAATACCATAAAACCAATATGAAAGCTGAACCATAACTAACGAATCAATGGGGTACGAACAATCCGAGCTCAATAATACCGATACTTGTATAAAACAAGCACCAGCCAATAAACAATGGGTACATGGACCTCCAGATCCAAAGTACCAAACAATGGTGAATGTGGTGTTGGGCACTACGCCTCCATCCACAAACAATAACAATATAATAACTATGGTTAACCGATAAGCCTCCTAAAACCCTTATCACACCACAATGAGGAGACGCCGTAACAAATCACACCGTTACGGAAGTGTCACGCCACCGGTGCCACAATGACGCGCCTATGGTACCTCCATAGGTAGATAGTAGCTCGCATACCCAGAGTAAAACAATAAGACAATAACGATGAAGCAATAACAATACGATACTAACAATGACATATTCTCAATAAGGAACTCTGCGAGGTATATAACAATAACAATAAGTCAACTAACGAACAAGTATGACCAATCGAACTAAATAATATAAGACTTAAAAGAAATAAATTTGTATTTTGTTTCGATAGGAAAAGAGAAGGTTTTGAGACTAACCAAAGTACAATGTTTTTGAAAACAAAATAGTTTTGAGAAAACTTGGCTTTAGAGAAAACAAGAATTCTTATTAAAAGAGTGACATACATACGAAAATCTCAATAACCACGTCGATAGAACCAAGAAACGAAGACTAATAGGGTAAAAAAAGGAACCTTTTATTAAAAATATACGACACTATAAGGATAGATATCCGTACCTACGACAATAATCACTATAAGAGAAAGTAAGAATCACTTCACACAAGAACTCCATATAGGATTTAAAACTCTTATTACTCCTCTGACAATTCATGTGTGTGTGCCAATATTCATATAAGAATTATGATATTGCATGGCATAATCCATCCACCATTCATACACTGGTTTCCATGTGAATCTCATAGTTCTCTTACTGTTTAAAACAAATTGCAATTTAAACTTGAAGATTCAACATCAGACTTTGATTTGAGATTATGAGAAATACATCAGAGGGTTTCACAAAATCAGAACCTCATAATTACGTAACTACTCGTTCTAAATAAACTCAATTGGGTTCAAGGACTAAAACTCCGCTTAGATTTCGTGTTAACGAGTCAGGTTTAACATCAACTAAAATCAGAAAGGAAGATTATCATGAAGAACAATTTCGTGGCAGAAACATCAGGTGACAATCGAGGCTTTAAGAAAGGAACAGAACTAACCTTAATTGTTGCTGAAAAGAAGAAACAGGGATGAATTTTAACTTCTGCTCACTCAAACGCAATTTGCCCTCCTCTGATTCCAGCCTTCGATCGTTTCTCCCCTCTTCCTCGTCGTCGCACAGCCTCCCTAACTCCCTCTCTCACTCTCTGTTATAGATGTGGTCCACGATTGCAGATACGGGAATGAGTTGATATGTATTAATCAGTGAGTTCGTTGGAGGATTAGAAGAGATGATCGCCGGTTTGGTCGGGTAGAGATAAAGACTTACCGTTTGAATTTTCAATTCAATCGATAGGTATGAGGATTAAGGAGTCAAAGTCACGATAGGTTTAGGGCATATGGATTGGGCTAAATCAAGTTGGGTTCTAATTGTCTAGTCTAATTGTTTAAATATTAGGCCCAAGTTCTGATTTGTTTAACTAATTGATTTATTATTATTATCTTTATTATCTTATTATTATTGTTTAATTTTGGGGTATTACAAGGTGTGTACAGAACTAGAAGCATTATATCGTTCTTTGCTGGTGGATCACTATCACTGTGTAACGTCTTTTCTGCAGATGTTCTCTTTCATTTTCCTCCTCTGTTTAAGCTTATTCCGTCCAATTACGTATTTAGTTGTAGGTTTGTTTGGTTTATTGTTGGAGTGTTTCGGTCATTGCAGATAGTTGACTATTGTTTTTATTCATTTTGGTGAAGGTTAAAGCTGGTGTAGACATAAATTCTTTCCTTCTTTGGCTATAGAGTACCTGTGGTAGCAAAAGGTGTACTTGTCCAACTTCTGTGACTTCCACCTTCCTGGTCTTGGGTATTCTCATTAGTGTTGATACTCTTTTTTCTTGTGTCACTAGGTCAGAGATATGTTGTGAAAGAAGACTGTGGAGGCAAAAGCCTTCTTTTTTTTGCCACTATTATGTTATCTTTTGTCTCGTGCTTTTTGTTTTGTCGTGGCTGAGGCCTGAAAGGATATATTGTCGTTGCTACAGGTTCAAATATAGCTGAAGATGGTTGGATCATTGCGCTTGCTTGTGGATTATTAGCATCTGTGTACTCTTCTTTTCCTCTTTATTCTGTTCTCTATCTAATTTCTCATTTCTCTTGCGTGTATGCTTCTTGTTATGTTCAATCGCACACAAGCACAGGTACAGCAGCAAATCGCAGGTCGTATAATGCAATAAAAACAGTAAGAAACAGAGAAGAAACAGAGATTTACGTGGTTCAGCTGATTAGACTACCAGCCTACATCCACGGGCTAACTAGGAGAATTTTATTTTGGTGCTACAAGAATTTACAAGTACATTAGGGTCCTATTTATAGAGCTTCAGCTGATCTACATCTAATCTGCTTGAAAGATAAGCTTCAACTACTTTAATCTTATCCAAAACTCTAATTAGCTGTAGAGATAAAATCTGAGTTTAGATAAACTCTATCCTTATCTGCTAATTTAAATCAAATAGATTAAATCTGCCAGCAAGAGATAAGATAAGGATAAATCTGCATTATCCCTAAAAATTAGGAACTTTCCTAATCCCAATCAAACACATCTGATGGCTGTCTCTGTTTAATTAAATCGGCCAGAAGCCTACACCCTTTAACAATCTCCCACTTGGAGGCTTCGAACTCGAACACCTGCACTCCATGTACTTCTGTAAACTCCATTTCTTAAGCTTTCTCCTAGTAGCCATGCCTTCTCACCACTATACCTGAAGGCTAGCTGAAGTTACACAGAACTTCAGCTTATCCAACGTCACAGACTTGGTAAACATATCCGCTGGATTCTTTGCACCCGAGATGTTCATCAAATTCATCGTGCCATCATTGATCAAACCTCTGACGAAATGATACCTCATCCCAATGTGCTTAGTCTTGCTATGATATACCGGATTTTTAGCAAGTTTCACAACACTCTCATTATCACAATATAATGAGTAATCAGCTTGTTCTCTTCCAAGCTCTTCAAGAAAAGTTTTTAACCACACTAGCTCTTTACTGGCTTTAGCAACTGCCATGTATTCAGCTTCCGTAGTAGATAAAGCAACACTTTTCTGAAGTCTCGACATCCAACTAACAGCAGTGCCTCCCACTGTAAAGATGTACCCGGTTGTGCTTTTAAATGTCTTTTTGCATCCACCCAAATCAGCATCTGAGTAACCTCTGAGAAGAGCATCTTTACCTTTGAAACATAGACCCATCTTTGAAGTACCTTTCAAATACCTCAGCACCCATTTAACTGCATCCCAATGCTCTCTCCCCGGATTTGACATAAAGCGACTAACAACCCCAACAGCATGTGCGATGTCAGGCCTCGTGCAAACCATAGCATACATGAGACTTCCAACAGCAGATGCATAAGGAACTTTAGCCATATCTGCTTTCTCTTCTTCTGACTTAGGAGATTGATCTTTGGTAAGCTTAAAGTGAGATCCCAGAGGCGTGTTTCTCGGCTTAGTCTTCTCATCGTTCATCTTGAACTTCTCTAACACTTTACTGATGTATTTCTCTTGAGATAGTGTCAAAGAACCATCTTTCTTTCTGACAATATTCATCCCAAGTATCTGTTTGGCTGGACCCAAGTCTTTCATCTCAAATTCTTCAGACATTTGCTTCTTTAACTTGCTGATTTCTTTCATGTCTGCACCGGCAATCAACATATCATCTACATAAAGCAATAGAATGATATAGGAGCTTTTGAATTTCTTCATATAGCAACAATGGTCCATTTCACATCTCTTGTACCCGGTCCTCTCCATGAAGCTATCAAACTTCAAGTACCACTGCCTGGGTGCTTGTTTTAGACCATACAAGCTCCTTTTCAATTTGCAGACCCAATTTTCCTTACCGGCAACCTTAAATCCCTCAGGCTGCTCCATATAGATATCCTCATCAAGGTCACCATGTAGAAAAGCCGTCTTTACATCTAATTGCTCTAGATGTAAGCCCTCTGCTGATATTATACTCAAGACCAGTCTGATGGTAGTCATTTTCACCACGGGAGAAAAAATCTCATTGTAATCAATCCCCTTTTTCTGCTGAAACCCCTTGACAACTAAACGAGCTTTGTACCGTTTAGACCCATCATGTTCTTCCTTGATTCTGAATACCCATTTGTTTTGAAGAGCTCTTTTATTATGCGGAAGCTTGGTTAAGACCCATGTTTGATTTTTGTTTAAAGAGCTCATCTCATCTTTCATAGCATGCTCCCACTCGCGCGAATCTTTCTGCTTAACTGCTTCAAGATAACTTTCAGGTTCGCCATTTTCAGTCAAAAGAAGATAATTGACTGATGGGTTGTACTTTTCTGGTGGTTTAGAGGCTCTAGTGGATCTCCCGACCCATTGAGATACAACTGGTTGTGGTTGTTCTGGAGAAGATTGATCTTCTTCATCCTCTGAGCTTTCACTGATTGCACTATCTTGATCATCTTCAGACTCGTCAGTCTCTGATAGATCATGTTGAAGGTCTGTTTCAGTACTCCCACTATCCTGAGTACTTACTGATTTCTTGGTTCTGATGACGTCATCCTCAAACTCAACATATTCTTTCTGACCTTTTTCTGTGCTCCAATTTTTATAAAGCTCTACCTCATTGAAAGTTGCGTGCTTACTTCTCACCACCTTTCTGCTATTAAAGTCCCAAAGCCTATAGCCCATACTGTCTGATCCATAACCGATGAAAGTGTATTTCTTGGCTTTGGGATCCAACTTGTCACCGTCTTTATTTAGATCATAGGCACTGTACCCGAATACCTTCAAATGCTCATATTTCACAGCTTCCCCTTTCCATTCTTCCTCTGGTGTCTTGAAACCCAATGGTGCTGATAAACCCCGGTTGATAAGATAGGCAGCAGTGTTAACTGCATCAGCCCAAAATGTTTTCGGGAGCCCGGCATTTAGTCTCATACTTCTGGCTCTCTCATTCAGTGTTCTGTTCATCCTTTCTGCAACTCCGTTTTGCTGAGGGGTGCCTGGAACTGTCTTTATCATCCGAATGTCATGTTCAGCACAATAATCAATAAACTCTGTGCTGATATATTCTCCACCATTATCCGACTTCAAGCATTTTACCTTCAAATCAGTTTCCAATTCAACAGCAGTTTTCCATTTCTTAAAAGTATTAAAGACATCAAATTTATTTTTAAGAAAGTAAACCCATACATTACGTGTTGAATCATCAATGAAGGTTACATAGTATTTAGAACCTCCTAGAGAAGGGATAGGTGTTGGTCCGTACACGTCCGTGTGAACAAGCTCCAATTTCTGAGCTTTCGGTGTCTGACCCGTCTTCACAAAAGATACCTTCTTTTTCTTGCCAAGAATACAGGGTTCACAGAACTCCGAATCTACCTTCTTTAAGTCTGGAAGCTTTCCTTTTGCAACGAGCATTTTCATCCCTTTCTCATTCATGTGGCCAAGGCGTTGATGCCATAATGTGGATGGTTTTACCGTGCCGGTCACGGCATTTAACCCCCTATCAGGTACTTCAACCATGTATAAAGTACCTCGCTTTCTGCCTCTGGCGATTACAAGATTCCCTTTGACAACTCTTCACTGTCCTCCACCAAAACTGACATCAAAACCCTCGTCGTCCAACTGCCCGATGGAAATTAACATCTTCCTCAGGCTAGGAATGACCCGTACGTTCTTTAGTGTCCAAGTAGAGCCTAATGAAGTCTTTAAGTCGATGTCACCCATCCCTGTAATATCCAAACAATGATTATTAGCCAAACGAACTTTACCAAAGTTACCTGTTCGTAGATTCTTCATCGACTTTGTGCTGTGAGTGGCATGAAACGATGCACCAGAATCCATAATCCATGACTCCACTGAATTTTCAACACAACAGATAAGGGCCTCGTCTGAATCGTCAGTTGCTGCATTCACCTCCTTTTTCTCAGATGGCTTAGGGCATTGATTTCTGAAGTGCCCCATCTCCTTGCAGTTCCAGCATTGAATATCTTTCCTTGGCCTTGACTGGCTTCTTTTCCTTGACTTAGATCTGCCTCTGCCATTACCTCTTTCTTTCTTTCTACCTCTCCCCTCGGTATTAAGCAGGGAACTCGATGATTCTTCAGTATTACGTCTCCTTATATCCTCTCCTAGGATAAAGTCACGAATGCCCTCGAAAGTGAGTTTGGTGGTTCCAGACGAACCACTAATAGCCGTGACGGTTCCTGACCAACTTTCCGGTAACGAGGATAATAATAGTAGTGCTTGAACTTCATCATCGAACTTGATATCAACTGATAGCAATCGAGAGATAATCGAGTTAAAATCATTAACATGCGAGGTAACCGACGCACCTTCCTTCATCCTGGTGTTAACTAGCTGTCTTATCAGAAAAACTTTGTTCGAAGCAGAAGGCTTCTCATACATGTTTGATAATGTCTTCATCAGCCCGCAAGCAGTAGTCTCTTTCAAAATATTGAACGCCACATTCTTTGCTAGAGTACATCTGATAACAGCCAAAGCTTTTCGGTCAAGGGCAGCCCATTCATCATCTTCCATCTTCTCGGGTTTTTCACCGGTCAATGCTGCGTCTAAATCTTTCTGACACAGCAAGTCCTCGACTTGCATCTTCCACCAACCAAAATCCTGCCCATCAAACTTCTCGATCTTCACTTTCCCGTCTTCAGCCATTGTCTCAAAAAAAACAAAAACAGAATGGTTTTCTGCCGCTAAAAGGATCTCCCACTCCAACTGTTTGCTTTTTCTTCAAATCGGCAGTCAACAGAAGAAAAAACAGGCTGTTTTTTCTTCTGTTAATCGGAAAAAATCAGAATGCTTGTGCGATTGGATCAAGAGCCTGTGCTCTGATACCACTTGTTATGTTCAATTGCACACAAGCACAGGTACAGCAGCAAATCGCAGGTTGTATAATGCAATAAAAACAGTAAGAAACAGAGAAGAAACAGAGATTTACGTGGTTCAGCTGATTAGACTACCAGCCTACATCCACGGGCTAACTAGGAGAATTTTATTTTGGTGCTACAAGAATTTACAAGTACATTAGGGTCCTATTTATAGAGCTTCAGCTGATCTACATCTAATCTGCTTGAAAGATAAGCTTCAACTACTTTAATCTTATCCAAAACTCTAATTAGCTGTAGAGATAAAATCTGAGTTTAGATAAACTCTATCCTTATCTGCTAATTTAAATCAAATAGATTAAATCTGCCAACAAGAGATAAGATAAGGATAAATCTACATTATCCCTAAAAATTAGGAACTTTCCTAATCCCAATCAAACACATCTGATGGCTGTCTCTGTTTAATTAAATCGGCCAGAAGCCTACACCCTTTAACACTTCTATGACAAGATTATTTTTTTTGTAGGTTTGTGTGGTGTTCAACATTTTTGTCCAATCATCGAGATTGGTTTTGTATAGTTTGATCGTCTCTATTTCAGCATTGCTGGTTTCATTTCGTTCGATTATCATGAGAAGTAAGTCTCACTTTAGCGGTCCATTAATATGGTTGGCTGTGGAGCACTTGTGCTAGCGATCTTCTCTTATGGAATTCTACAGTCTCACTTGAACTCATTTCTTATCTCTCTGGTCTTGGGTGTCCTCAGCCTAATGATACATGTTATTATGATTATATACTTCTATGTTTCTGTTTTATAAAAAGAATGGGTGTCTTTAAAACCTTCTTTACTTGTTCTAGTTCCATAATAGCGAACTTTCTTTGTTCCTGAATCTTGAAAGAAGTCTCTTTTTTCTCTTGTAGGGTGGTTGGTTGTCCGAGCATGGTTGTAGGTTGGTTGGTTGTCCAAGCATCATGATGTGGCATCTGCCGGTTATTCTTTGACTCTTACTCTTATTTTTTTTAGCATCATTGGCTTTCAATGTTTTTCATCATAATGCCATTTCTTAAATCTTTTCTTATTTAAAAACGTGTACTGGGCTTGGACCTTTTGTCCTTACCTTTCCTTGTTTGTTGCCAACTCTCCTGTGTGCCATTCCAGATTTGTTGCCATCTGTTCTGTGTATCATTTTCTAACTGGTCCTTGGTTATGAAATGTAAACGGTAGTAGCATCATACATTTTTGTTATACTATTGTTTTTTCTTTTTTCAGAAAGGAGTTTATGGTTTATAAAACATTGGTTATGGAATGTAAACAGTAGTAGCATCATACATGTTTGTTCTACTGTATTTTATTTATTTATTTATTTTAATCAGGAGTCTTATTGTTTTAAAGACACTCTCTTTTGCACATCCTAATTAGAGGACTCTTGATCTCCTTTTTTCTGTTCTTGTTAGCTTCATATGGAAGCCTGCAAGTTTGAAGGGCTGCGAAATCATAAAGGGTGTTGCCGGCTACTTGTGATTTCTGAGGACTTTATCTATAGAAGTGTAGCACGAGCTGTTCCCCTTGTTGTATGTTGCAGATTGTGTAGGTCATCTGCTTCAGTGGTATATGGGCGTGTCACCACATGATGTCTGGATCAATCTCATTCTGTGGATTCTCTACCTTCTCTTTTTTCAATTGCATTCTTAGATTTCATTTTCTTTATTTTTGTTTCCTTTCACTGTAGGTACGAGTCTTTTATTGTTCGAGTACATCCTTCCTAGGTGCTATTATTGGTGCTATGCGAATTGTTTTTGTACTGGGCTAGTTTATGGAGACTAGTAAGTAGAAGCATCATATCAATTTCGCTCGTTGTAGATACACGTATGTTGTTTCTATTCATTATGGTGGTGTACAGCTGGTGTAGACAAGTTTCCTTTTCTTGGTTGGCTAAGGAGTACCTGTGGTAGCAAAAGGTGTCTTCTGCTATTTTTCTTCTTTTTCTGGTAGCTGAGATGCAGAAGGATGAATTGTTTTAGCTACAGGTGTGAACAGAACTAGAAGTATTTCAGTCGTTGCAGATAAGTTGACTATTGTTTTTATTCATTTTGGTGAAGGTTACAGCTGGTGTAGACATAAATCCTTTTCTTGTTTGGCTATAGAGTACCTGTGGTAGCAAAAGGTGTACTTGTCCAACTCCTGTGACTTCCACCTTTCTGGTCTTGGGTATTCTCATTAGTGTTGATACTCTTTTTTCTTGCGTCACTAGGTCAGAGATATGTTGTGAAAGAAGATTAGTGGAATAATGTTCTGGCTGGCAAAATCCTTCTTTATAATACTCTAAAACTCGATCAAATCGTCACGAATCTAATTATACGTTCATGAAGTATTAGGCGTGACATTTTGGTATGTGACTTCTTCGTCTTCATGCTTAATATTCTTTCTGGTTTTTCTAGTCTCGAGTGCCTTCACTATGGTCGCATTTGAATTATTTTTATATCAATTTATTATTCTTGTCATTGTTATTAGTATCTTTTATTAAAATTTAAGGCATGGAGTTGCTTGTAGATGGAACCTAGAAGTGAGAAGATTGTTTCGTGTATCATGTAACGTGGATAGCAGGTTCCAGATAAGTTTTGATTTTTTGAATTATTTTTTATGTCAATTTATTATTCTTATTAATGCTATTATTTTTTATTTATGAAAAATCAAGATGAGGATGAGGATGTTCATAAACCAAACCCAGAAAGGATGTATAAGTTGAAAAAGATATGGAATGTTCAAGAATCAAATGCTCATTATGTTTATATGAACATTCAATATGTAAAATTAATTTACAGTTAATTAGTGTTAATATTTAAAACTTAATACTTCATTACGAACAAGTTGGCTATTGCACTTATGTTTATTATTGATATGAATTTGAGGGACCAAATGTTGTCATGTTTTAAACTTGTTTCCCAACTTAAGACCTTAGTGGTAAAATTAAAATAATGGGAATTAGAGCCGTTTTGAATTGCCAAGAATCCAAACTATCATAAGTATATATGGAGAGTTGGACTTTGAGGAAGTCGAATAGGAGCATTTGGTGGGTGTGGTTTTTTGAAAGCAAGGATATACGGAGAAGACAAGAGAGGATACCTGATTTTGGCTCAATTGAAGTGAGATATTTATCTCTAACTTATTCAAGCAATTTAGGATGTCAAATAGGAGCATTTGGTGGGTGTGCTTTGGAAGAAACGAGATAAGGAGAAGACCAGAGTAATCTAAGTTTGTCTTAACTAAAGTGAGATTTCGTATCTCTAATTTATTCAAGCATCTAGGTATGTAACTTCAACTTAATTATTGTTGATATGGAGTTGTTGATAAATTTTACAAGGTATTAGTGTTCTTGAATTTACTAACATGGCGTGGGTGACGAATTAGAGTTAATATTTGTTTTTTAATAAGAGAGATAATTGGACTATTGACTGATTGTGCTTAATGGGACGAATGCCAAGAATTGAGTAAAAGATTTAAAGATTATCAAAAGTAGTGTTAATTAGTGTTTGTGTATGTTTTTGGTCGTTACAAACGTGTTTACAAGTGTTAGAATCACCAAAATCGAGTTTTGGTAAGGGAAAAACAAATGTTCATATCAAACGTGCCTAGAGGTGGGATGAGAGGTGGGCATGAGTTGCTTGTTCCTAACGTATACATCCTAGGGTTTGGGAGGATGTACATCCGTGTCAAAAACGGGCCCAAGACGGCGTATGTTTGCTGACACGATCGTGTAGGGCTTGTTTGAGACATAGATAGATATGTTTTAAATGCTTTTTTGTTGTGAAATACGAGCATGAGTGGCCTTATTATACTAGGGTGAGTGACATTATTATGGGTGACGCTATTATACTAACATGGGTGAGACCTTATACTAGCTTGGTTGTCACTATTATACAGCCTACGTCGCAATGAATTGACCCTCATAATCTATGTAGCATAGTGTATACATTTGTGTGTATACAGTATTTGAGATGAGGTGTGTGTATGAGAGTTTACTAAGCTTTATTACTTACGTGTATGAGAAGGCTCAAGCTAACATACTTTGTTTAGTCTTCTTGAATTTACTAACATGGCGGGGGTGACAAATTAGAGTTAATATTTGTTTTTTAATAAGAGAGATGATTGGACTATTGACTTAAGTTCAAATTTGCATGATCTAATTATGCTTAATGAGATGAATGCCAAGAATTGAGAAGATACAAGGATTATCAAAAGTAGTGTTAATTAGTGTTTGTGTCTGTTTTTGGTCGTTACAAAAGTGTTTGCAATGTTGGAATCACCAAAATCGAGTTTTGGTAGGGAAAACAAATGTTCATGTCAAACGTGCCTAGAGGTGGGATGAGTGGTGGGCATGAGTTGCTTGTTCCTAATAGATACATCCAAATGTTTGGGGGCATGTATGTCCGTGTCAAAAACGGGCCCGACATCGTTGTATCTTTGCTGACACAATCATGTAGAGCTTGTTTGAGACACAGATACATCCTATGTGGTATGTTTTAAATGTTTTTTTGTTGTGAAATACGAGCATGAGTGGCCTTATTATACTAGGATGAGTTACATTATTATGGGTGGCGTTATTATACTAACATGAGTGAGACAGTATACTAGCTTGGGTGTCACTATTATACTAGCCTAAGTGGAATGAATTGACCCTCATCATCTGTGTAGCATAGTGTATACATATGTGCGTATACAGTATTCGAGATGGGGTGTGTGTATGAGAGTTTACTAAGCTTTATTACGTACGTGTTTGATGTTCTTTTTTATGACACCTGGTACATTAGGAACAGGGAAGGAGAAGGCTCAAGCAAACATACTATGTTTACGTCCTTTAATATATCGTGAGAAATTAGTTGTTTAATTAGTATGCAAATTGATATATATGTTAATGAAAGATAGTTTTATAATTATATATAGTAACACTTAGTAGGGGAATGAAGAGTAACTTCCCCTGCCAAATGTTATATACTTAAAAGTTAAACATGACACAAGTTACAGCTAAGCTTGAACGGTAAGGGCATCCACTTTTATGCATCGAATACATGGTTCGACTCTTATCTTCATTATATTTTCCCTTCTAATTTTTTTATTCAACCCATGCTCATCTGTCATTTGTGTGTAGCATAGTGTATACATTTGTGCGTATACAGACTTGCATGGTACGGTGAACCTACCAAACTCATGCTTTTCTAAACACGTACTTTGTCAATATTATTTTTGCTATTCTTATTTTTCACCCATTTTTATATGTATTTATATTATGATAAACATCTTTAATATATATTAAAAGAATAGGATTATGATGTCATCGTCTTATTTTTAGTTACTTAATCTTCACAATTTAATTATAATTAGAATTTAAAAACAACAATTGGCTGTTACATTTCCTTTTTCTAGGAGGGGCCATAACTCACAGAGATTCTAGCATTTTATTCCTCGATTATTTCTAGGTATATGGGTACTGAAATGATGTCATTTAAGGCAGTATCCTGCTCTGGTTGCACGGACTTATATATCCTCCTCCGTGTATCTTGCATGCTATGTAAGTTGTCTTCCGTAATGGAACATCAACGTACCCGTGTCAGCATATTAGAATGTTTTTTTTTTTTTTTTTTTGTCAGTGTTTTCCTTAAAGCTCATTCTATATCATCTGGTCATGAGTGTCTTCAATACTGTTAAGTCTGCTGCTTCTTTTCTTAATTTGTGTTGCTGAGATGCCTAAGGATTCATGCTTGTACTGCAGCAGTCGACAAAACTGAAAAGGATTGTATTGTTCTTGCTGGTAGACCACGAGCACACATCTTATCGTTGTTGCCATTATGTTCAGTTTCTGTGCAAGGCTATCACTTGATGTTGTCGATCAGATTATGTTTCATATGCAGGTTCAATTGGTGCCAAATGCATGGTCTATCCTGTCATAACGTTCACCAATTGCTTGTTTTTCTTTGTCTTCATCTGTTTTATTAGCATATCTGGTCTTCATCTGTTTTATTAGCATATCTGGCTTTCTGTCTTCCTGTCCCGTGAGAGTTCTTATCTTGCTTGAATACTAATGGTCTCATAGGAGGCTAGTACGTGGAGTGGACTATTCATTAGGGCCGTCAATGAATCAGATCATGATCTAGATCCGATCCGATCTGCTCCATTTAAATGATCCAACAGGTCTAAAAATCCGATCCATTGATCCAATAAGAGGTCCAATAGGTCGATCCATTTAATTAAATCACTACATGGGTCGATCCAAGATCTGTCTGGGTCGATCCATTTAACTTTACTAAATAATAATTTGTATATAATTATAAATAGTAAATTGTATATATATTTATAAATATATCTGTGGAGTCTCTCTCATCGTGACTTAATCTTGGACGACTTCACACTTTCAAACACCGTCGACCGCCTCCGTCTCCGTCAACTGCCTCCGTCGACGTTCACCGTCGACTGCCTCCGTCTCCGGCGACTGCCTCCGTCGACTGCCACCGTCGACAGCCACAGTCGAAGTTTACCACCATCGTCGACTGCCTCTATCGACCGCCTCCGTCTCTGTCGGCTGCCACCGTCGACTTCCACCGTCGAAGTTTACCACCATCGTCGACTGCCTCCGTCTCCGTCGACTTCCACAGTCGAAGTTTACCACCGTCGTATAACCACCGCAGCTCCGGCCTCCACACCTCCACTCACCGGTGACACCACCAGCTCCTTCAACCTCTCACTCCGGCGGCAATATTCTACAGACTCTAGACGACATAGGGTAACCATTATTGTTCAAATTCTTCATTTAATCTCAGCCTCACACCATTCTTGTTCACCCTTCTCATTTGAAATATATAAATGGGTATTCTGACTTCTTTCAACCAGAATGTGTATAGGCTTTTATAAATATTTGAAGTATGAAAGCTGCTTAGCAAACACCCTTCTACTGATTTGTCTTAATGTTCATTGTCTTAATGTTTAGATCTTTTATATGATACTTGTTTATGTTTGATGATTGATGATACACAGTTCAGTTAGAGTTTCTTCACCCAAAAGTTTGAAATTTTGGGATTAAAAAGTAAAGGTCATTAAATAGTCGTGTTTTTGGTTTCTAGTTTTCATTTGATGCCATGTTCACTCTTCTCTAGGTTTAGTTTCACTTCAATTTCAAATATCACCATTCACTTAGAAACTTGGAGTTAAGTAAGGAGAAGGAAAATAATCACCAGTCTAACATCATCATTGTCCATGATTTTGAAATATCTTCAGGTAATGATAATTCATATGAGGATTGCATCTTGTTTACACCAAGAATCATATTGTGTTTATGGGCTGCTTTTTCATTGTTGTATAATGGTTAAATGGTACAAGGTTTCAAACTAAGAGTACAAGAGGATAATGCATATTATTAAATACTAGTTTTGTTATGCTTGCTTAGGTAATATTAGTTGTGCTGTAAAAGCGAGACAGGTCAGGTGGGGTGGGGTGGGGGTGGGGGTAGGGTGGGGTGGGGTGGGAGAATTATTTTATATATTATTACATAAATAAAAATGAATTAGTAATATATTAAATATAATAATATTAAATGGGTCGCTCCGGGTCATGATCCATTAATTATTGATCCGATCCAAATCCAATTAAATGGAACTTCATGTTAATGGATCATGATCCAAATCCAATAAATGGGTCAACGGGTCAGGTCAGATCTTTAACCGATCCAATCCGATCCAACCCATTGACAGCCCTAGACTATTGTCTTTCTTGGTCTTGTGATGTACGTGTGTGTTTTTCCATTATCATGAATAAAGAATCTCATCTTTTGTGCTGCTCTTGCCCATACATTTTAGAAAGGGAGATAATTTGTACACAACACAAATTAGTCATACATAACAATCATGAGTTTTATGCCCTTACCAACCCACTATCTTTTATTCTCATCCACAAATTTAAAGGTATAATAATCCAAACAGTCACTTTTTGTTGTGTATAGCTAATTTCTGTTGTGCAAATCACTTCCCTTTTAGAAAACTTGTGCATGTGGAACCTATATATTCACCACCTTAGGCTGTCAGATTAACCACTCTTATCTTAATTCATTGTGTTTTCAGAGAGCACAATTTTGAAGATCGATTAGCTAATGTGGGCTCATGTCGTTTCCTATGGAGTGACATTTTGGTATGTGACTTCTAGTGCTTAATTTCCTTTCTGGTTTTTCTAGTCTCGAGTGATTTCACTATGGTCACATTTGAATTATTTTTATATCAATTTATTATTCTTGTCATTGTTATATCTTCTATTAAAATTCAAGATACGAAGTTTTGCTCGTAGACGAAACCTAGAAGTAAGAAGATTATTTCGTGTATCATGTAAGGTTCCGCGTATGTTTTGATTTTTTGAATTATTTTTTATATCAATTCATTATTCTTAATTATTTTTTTTTATGAAAAATCAAGATGATGATGATGTTCATAAACGAAACCTAAAAGGCCAAAAGGATGTATAAGTTGAAAAAATATGGAAAGTTCAAGAAGCAAATGAATCTTCATCATTTTCCTCCAAAGGTAAAAATTCATTATGTTCATATGAACATTCAATCTGTAAAATTAATTTATAATTACTTGATTAGTGTTAATATTTAAAACTTAATACTTCGTTATGAACAAGGTGGTTATTGCACCGTTGTTTATTATTGATATGAAGTTGAGGGAACAATGTTGTTATGTTTTAAACTTATTTTCCAACTTAAGACTTTTGTGGTAAAATTAACATAACGGGAATCAGAGCCGCTTGAATTGCCAAGATTCCAAACTGTCATAAGTATATATGGAGAGTTGGACTTTGAGGAAATCGAATAGGAGCATTTGGTGGGTGTGGTTTTTTGAAAGAAACGATATACGGAGAAGACAAGAGTAGATATCTGATTTTGGCTCAATTGAAGTGAGATATTTATATCTCTTAACTTATTCAAGCATTTTAGGATATCAAATAGGAGCGTTTGGTGGGTGTGTTTTTGGAAGAAACGAGATAGGGAGAATACTAGAGTAATCTAATTTTGTCTTACTAAAGTGAGATTTTGTATCTTTAACTTATTCAAGCATCAAGGTATGTAACTTCAACTTAATTATTGTTGATTTGGAGTTCTTGATAAATTTTATAAGGAATTAGTGTTCTTGAATTTACTAACATGGAGTGGGTGATGAATTAGAGT
The DNA here is from genome assembly GCA_947179395.2 of Pulicaria dysenterica. NCBI lineage: Eukaryota > Viridiplantae > Streptophyta > Magnoliopsida > Asterales > Asteraceae > Pulicaria > Pulicaria dysenterica. Next base: position 53,953,647 of record OX359296.1, read on the forward strand.
TAATGTTTGGTTTTTAACAAGAGAGTTAATTGGGCTATTGACTGAAGTTCAAGTTTGCATGATCTAATTATGCTTAATCGGACGAATGCCAAGAATTGAGTAAAAGATTCAAGGATTATCAAAAGTATTGTTAATTAGTATGTCTTTCGTATAGAAAATTAAGTGTAAGAGAAATGGAAATATAAATAAAATCTTTTGTTTGGTTAGTATCGAGAATCAGAAAACGAGAAATGCCTTAATTTCTTTTCCCCATGACAAGCAGAGAAATATAGGGAATTCAAATTTCAATTCCCTGGGGAATTAAAAAAAACACGGAGAATTAAGCAGCCACGCTTCAATTGCCGTCTCCTTCCCCCTGCTTTCTATTCGACCTCCATACACAAATCGTCCTCCCCTTCGCCTCCTTCACGACGACCGTCGCCTCCTTCACAACTCCTTCACGCCGGCGACGAAGCAAACGCCTCCTTCGCGACTCCTTCACACAGGCGACGAAGCAAACAGCGTCGCCTCCTTTGCGACTCCTTCCAGCGGCGACCCCCCTTGCGGCAGCGAGATCCAGCGGCGGCTACCTCCCACTCACAGCAAGGTATCAATCAATATCTCAGCAGTTTGTTTCTCCTCCTCCCAACCTCCACTCTTTTGCTCAATTTGTGTAGATAAAGGTCTATTGTGTATGGTTGTAGCAACAAACAACTCTGGTAACTTCCTAATTTTGTTAATTTGTTGTTCAATTTAATAATTTAATTAGATAAAGGTCTCAATTTGTTAATGTAGCTTGACAGATTTGTTTTTTTTATTTGATGATAAACCAATAGCTTTGACAAATTTGTTGTTTGGATGGCAAACCATTAGCTATATGTCAATGTACTTTGATTCTCAATTTGTTTCTCAATGTTTAGATGGTAAATCTAATGTACCATTAGCTAGATGCCATTACTTTCATGCTGTATTTTGGTGGCGCAGTATTTTACATTCCAGAAATTCACCAATGACTCCTTTTTTCTTTGGTATTTGATTCAAAATAATAAATTTAATACAATTTTACGTTGAAATCTCTGTGCTACCAAATAAGAGAATTGATTCTCTGTTACATTTCTCTGTTGAAATCTCTGTGCTACCAAACAGAAGATTCAATTCTCTTTCTCCAAACTAATTCCCTTTCTCTGTAATTCCATTTTGTTCAATCATTTATCTGCAATTCCATTCTCTGAACCAAACGTACCCTTAGTGTTTGTGTTTGTTTTTGGTCGTTAAAAACGTGTTTGCAAGTGTGGAATCACCAAAATCAAGTTTTGGTAGGGAAAAGACAAATGTTCATATCGAACATACCCAAAGGTGGGCATGAGAGGTGGGCATGAGTTGCTTGTTCCTAATGGATACATCCTAGGGTTTGGGGGATGTACGTATGCGTAAAAAATGGGTCCGACACCGGTGTATCTTTGTTAGCACGACAATGTAGGACTCGTTTGAGACACAGATACATCCTTTGTGGATATGTCCTAGATACTTTTTTGTTGTGAAATACGAGCATGAGTGGCCTTATTATACTGGGTGACATTATTATGGGTGATGTTATTATATTAACATGGGTGAGAGTTTATACTAGCTTGGGTATTACTATCATACTAGCCTAAGTGGCAATGATGTGACCCTCGTAATTTGTGTAGCATAGTGTATACGTTTGTGAGTATACAGTATGTGAGATTGGGTATGTGTACGAGAGTTCACTAAGCTTTATTACTTATGTGTTTGATGTTCTTTTTGGTGACACTTGGTACATTAGGGACAGTGAAGGAGAAGGCTCAAGCTAATATACCATGTTTACGTCAAATCTTTTTTTGTGAAGTTATGTTTAAACAACTTAATATGTTTTGGAAGAAGTCAATGTTAAATACAATGTTGGTTACTTACCTATATTTTTTAAACAATGTAAATATATCTGGTTTTTACCCATAATTATATAAAGTTTGATTTTGTAACTATTATTTTTCAAAGAAAAAAATAGGGTGTCGTTATATAGACACCTAGAATATTCTAATTGACACCCCTAATGAACACATAAAAAAAAGTCTTAATTACATTGAGTATAAGATTTAATTCCTGGATCAATGTTTGTACAACTGAAACTGCAGAAGTTACAACTTATCAACGTCTATTCTATTTAAATATCAAAATCATATGATAATCTAAAAGAAACATAGTTATAAATATAACCTATATTATTGGATTGGATGAGAAGAAGGTAATCAAAACTAGTTTAATAATATCATACCGTCACCACCGCCGCCGGAAGCCTCGTCACCGCCGGCCGACCTTCACAAACTGGTGTTTCTTGCGTCTCCAAAGCTGAAAATTGCTCCCCAAGTTGCCTAGGGCTGGCCAAGTTGCAAAAGATATGATTTTGGGATTCGAAATTCAAATTTATAGGCATGTTGACCCTCATAGCTCGCGGCGCGAGGCCTTAGAGCTCGCGCGCGAGGAATGCGAACACCGACTCTCACTTTTCCAGAGAAATTCCAACAGCGCGAGAGGAAGATCTTCACTCCACGAGGGACTTCACGGCATAAAAACATCCCAAAGCACACATTAGTGTAAAATGTGTTCAATTATGCATAAAAAGACGTGTAAAACTCACAATATTTACTGATAAAAAAATTGTTATATCCAAAAATATCAAGACTGTCCAAGGAACTGCACCTCCACAGATGCTATCAAAAATTATTTTTTTTCACTCTCCACTGCGAGTAGCCTAATCTGTAACGCCACCTCTAACGAGCTTAAAATTAGGGTTAATTTAAACTTTTTAACGACAATTATCAAAAGCGTGCAGCGGAAAAATAAACGCCATTTACAAAACAACGTTAACTGACTCGGCTATTTAGTTACATCAAAAGAATTAGCCAAGTTCATAAACTACAAGCGTTACCAACTAGTTTCCGACCATCAGATCCATACATACAACAACGCGTTCCCCAAAAGGTATTTACAACAAAAACTACCACCAGTCCCGCCTCACCAGGCATCTAGCGTCAACCTGCGAAAAAGGTAAATCTTGCACCGTTAGCTACAACTAGCTAGTGAGCACCAATTTCACACAAGCATCAATAAGCAGGCTATCATGTATCAGAACAGCACACAGGGCTATCCTATCACATTGAGGCGAGTCAAACGTGTCAGCAAGAGTCGTATATTGTAGGGGAGCCAACCCCGCTCAACAACCCAACAACAATCCACGTGGTACACCATGTCTTTCATGCTGGTTCCAGTCTATCAAGGAACCCAATTCCATAGAGGAACGGCGGCCTGCAGAGCCCTACCCAAGTGTATACTACTTGAGTACCGTTAGTTCCCCAATCCGTAGTCCCTAATGACTCTGGGAACCCAGCCAGATACTAACACCCGTCTACCTGACTGACCTCCGTGTTCTCCCGTTCAGTGTCCGGACATAACTTCATCAACAAATAGCTGATCCAATAAGGATCTAGTTCATGCGCGCATATAATCACAACAATATCTTTCATATCAATAATAAGCATGCTTGTACAACTCTGTCATAACATACCTCATTTTTCATGTATCAATACACCAATCACGTGTCAACATGTACCACAGATAACTTACCTACTGAGACTCATGGGAAACCGGTACTCACCTCGAAACTACAAGAGGCAGATATGAATGCGGGAATCCCAAGAGCACACAGAGTCGTCCGAGTCACCTAACACCAATAGACACAGATTAAACACCACTTAGTATACACTACATTAGACTGCACTAACAACAGTCTCAACATAAGGTCAACATGGCTTTTGAAAGCCTCCTACAGCCGTAGGAACATGTTCCTACGCCCGCAGGACATCTTTCCAACACGTACTACGGCCGTAGTAGATATATACTACGCCCGTAGAAGTTCCTGCCAAAGAACCATGACCTACGGCCGTAGCAACCATATCCTACGCCCGTAGTAGGTATTCTTTGGGTAACTACGGCTGTAGGTTATGTACCCACACCCGTAGTCTTGTTTCCATCACCCGTAGGTGGTAATCCTATTGAATTTAATCCTACGGCCATAGCAACCATTACCTACGACCGCAGTACCAAAGACAACACCCTACGGTCGTAGTAACATTATACTACGCCCGTAGGAACAATATTTACAGTGTGTTCTTGCTCTGTTCGAGCACAGCGACTGTTTCTCGGGTTTTTGACACAAAATCCAACTTGAATCCGTATCCAAGTGTTTATACAACATCTCTAACATATATATCAACTTACTATCATGATTTGAACACAAGAACGACACCACAACACATTTAAACCTTCAAATTTGGTCATATTCAACCTAAAACTCAAAAACTAGGTTTACACAAGAAATCTTACAAGAAGATGATGAACACCAGCTGTAGGAGCAGATTAAGACTCGATTTCAGCTTACAATCTTGACTTCCTTCTTCAATCCAACCAAAGTTCATGTGGGTTTTGGTTTGCACGTACGTATGTGTATGTGTATGTAGTGTGTGTGTGTTTTGACTCTTCCCAGTAGATAAGGGAAGGATTTAAAACCGACTGAGTGGTTAAATACCCCAACGCGGGTATTTCGTTCTTCTATTCAACTTAAAACACAGCTTAGGGTTATCCGTTTCAACTAACGGAGATATTTTTGGAACCATTATTTAAAACCGTTCAACTATTTATCAACTTGGTCAACTTATGACACTTTTTACATTTCCACATTTTTATCCACATTTAACACCAGTTAACACCAATTAGCACCAATTCACGTTTATAACACCAATTAACATATAGAACACCATTTAGCAACATATATACTACATTTATCAACAAAACAGTAGTTAACGTCAACGTACTACAATTAAAGCTACATGTACTACAGTTTACAACTAGACCACATTTTGGAGTGCTACATAATCTGTAACAAAGCATCATACCAATAAGGGGAGCTCAATTTTCACCCAAGATCTGGGAGTTGACGACGTTTTCATCATTTTCTAAACTGTAATATTTTTCTCGTTTTATAATTACTTAATATTTTTAAAAAATTTTATATTTATATTTTTTAGACTCACCCATAAATCATACTAAAATTAATATTGTTGTATTTGAAAGAAATTAATTAGTCTCACAATATAATTAGATAACAGTATATAATGTCTTCTACCAACCTATGGATTTTACAATAAATAATAATCACGTACTTAGATAAACGCGAAAACATATATGAAATAACAATCACGTAACGGCCAGCTTGAATTCTTATATTATTATAATAACAAGTATATCGATCAGATAAGTCATTCATACATATGACTGTATATTTGTCCCTAGAAAAATAACATCCTACTTCGTTTGTCATTTTTCTTATTATAAAAAATGTAAATGTGTTCCAGTTTTGACAATATTATTCATATTTGAGTTGGCAATCCAATCTTCAAAATCTTATCACTTATGTATTTATTTATTTATATCGCCAATTATTTTCTCTTACGTCTAATCCAAAAAACATTCTTTTACCTTGAATCAGCAAACATTATTGATTCCTATTGCCAATAAATATTTTCATTTGGTTACGTCACCAAATAATTAGTGGATATATGATATTTGTTTTTTATAAGCTCTCTATTTTGACTTTGATTTATTGCTTGTTTTTAATATTTCAAAATATTAACATGCTAGCTAGTTTAATTATCATCCTACATGTGTACGTGTAATCTACTAGTCTAGTAAATATTTACTTGTAAGATGATTCGTAAATATATTATACGACTAAATTAATCATTCAGTCCTTTTTGATTTGATATGAGTTTCGATATATTTTTGAAAAAAAAAATCGTATTTACAAGATGCTATGTGTGGATGCAACTCATATGCATCTAGAAATCTTCCAAAATCCAATATGTCAGTGACTTAGCGGTGAAAGGGCAACAAAGATTTAAAAAATGGTAGAAGGAGATCGATACAAAATATTATGTGCAAAATAACACCATTTCAACATAATAGGATGCAGTTGAGCTGTTAAATGATTTCAATCACATATAATACTGACTCACCCATCTAATTCAAACAATAAACAGATTAAATTTGAATCCTCAATACAAAATTAAAGATGCATAAACCACTATTAAAGAAAAAGCTTGAGAAATAAAACTTAATTCACATATGCCGTAATATACCAAACCCCCCTAAATCAAGTTTTCACCGCTAGACTGAGTGTGGACAAGTATGTCACTGTTTTAAAAAATTCTTTTGCGTTTTATAGCTATTTAGTATATAGTTTTTTAATAACTTAGGGTGGTCGATAAGAATAATATTTAGTTTTAATAAAATGTTAAGCTTGTTCCATATATGAAAAGTTGAAAACTAATTAAAAGATAACTTTGAAAATATAAAAAGTTAATTATAAAGAAATGAGTTGTGATTACCATTTTCAAAAGATGATATTACCTTTTTAATTTTTATACACTTGGACTGTGGTTATTATCCTCCTACTATATATTTATTAATAGTGTATATAAATTTTAAACTAATTAACATGTGTGTTATACAAGTACTATTAGGTTCCACATAACAATTATTATATAGGTAAAAAATAAATAAGAAAAATAAAGTAAAATAATATATACTTTTATATGTTTTATATCATTCTACTTTCATCCTCTTTAAAATAACAAGAGAAGGAAAAATTGAAAAAGCCATGTGCAAAGTGACAAAAGGCAAAACCTTCGCAGCATGGCTTTGATGAAAAACGAAAGCAAAAAGGCTCGACGCAAACTTTGAAGTTTGAACAAATTGAAAGTCAAGAAGAGAGAGTGTACGAGAAATCTAAAGGTAAATTAATCTTATTATTTCATACTTTTATTTACTAATTAATAATACTTATAATCTATTAATTATCTTTTTTAATTTAACACTTCTCTTAATTTTATTAGTAAAATGATAGATAAATCTTCTAATATATATAAAAGACTAATTAGAAAAATATTATTAGACGATCTGAACCTTTCATTTAATAAAAGATTTGATCTTAACCGTTCATTAATTTGATTTTAAAATTTTGATTTTGACTTTTTAGAGTCAAACTAATTTGACTAACCAATGTGAATTAAGATAAAGATAACCCTTAATCAAATTAATGTTAAATATCATTGAGATTAAAAAAAACTTCATAAAATATTAAAAAATACCTATACTTTATCTTGATATTTGTTATCTTTTTAAAATATTCAAACAATCGAATTACCTCAATAAAATTATGCTCGACATCTACTTAAAAGATTTATAATCTCACTTTATTTGAAATTTTAAAAAGCATCAAATGGACATTCTTACATTTTTGCATTGTATCCACATAAAGTAAAAAAATTATCCGACATTTGCATCACATTATTATTTTATAAAAACATATCTTTAAATTTTAAGTATTAATAAATAATAATAAATTAGTCTTTTATATATATTAGAAGATTGTCATAATAATAAATTAATAATTATATTAATATCAGATAACTTATAATTGTGTAGTATACAAGTATTTCTTTACTTTTGATATACCTTTTTTTTAATTTATCATCTTTTTATACACACTTCTTTCATGTTATATAATTATATGTTAAATAAATAATTTACTATTTTAAGTATTAATTCTTTCGCGGTGGTTTCATCGTTGGTCTTAGAATTACCGTCTGTCTGTCGTTATTTTTTTTAACTCTAATTTTTTTCGCTTATTAATGTTTAATATTTATTACTTTTTTAAAGCATCCCGTGTGTTACACGGGTATTTAAACTAGTTTAGTTAATAAAAGAAAATATAGATACTCTTAATCTTAATCAATATATATATGATCTCGTAAAAATGATATATAAAATATAAGAGTTGATATATCTTCTTACTTTATCATTCTACTCACAAGATCAATACAATTATCAAAATCAATGATTGAGATGAAAAAAAACTAATAGAATCCACATATCATATTGTGGTAAGTAGATAGATAAATTAGAAAATATATCAATAGCTTCATTTCGTAGAACTACCTAGGTTCAATGAACCAGGACGTTTTCCAGTAGGTTCAAGTGAACCAAGACACGTAGAAAAATAAGGAAATAGAGCGGATATGATGGCATGACATTAATCCTACGTGTAAGTCCTAATTTATTAGTAATATTATATTATAATATTATTATATTATTATATAGCCACCATTACGCTCATGTGACTCGATCGCCACGTACAAAAGTTCTGATCAGCTGTTAGATATTACAAAACTTATATAACGTACGTGCCTCTCTATCCCTTCCACCACCGTTCCACATCGTCCTCTCCATCGCTTCCTTTACGTCGTCGATTCCTCCAGACACACTAAAAAACTCAAGTCGTTAGGGTTTTCTTTGAATGAAAAGGGTATAACAAACACCATATCATCGATTGCTGTTGCGTCAGAAATCAATCATATGCACTGGTAAATTACATCTCTTTTATTCTTAAATAAATTCATTTTAATGCTGTTTAATTTCACCTGTAGAAGAATTTTAATCCATGCGACACCCTGCATCATGCTCCAGTTGTCAAACTAAAACATGTACTCTTTCTGATCAAAATGAGCTCTTGAGTTTTTATTTTGTACGATTGAGTACCTAACTGAAAGTTAGGTCACATAGATTGAAATGTATGACACATTCATCACTCATAACACTTTACGACTGTATAAAAAAATTAAAAGAAAACAGTCACGACACTTAACGTCGCTGTTACAGATAAACACCACTACACATTTTATATTTTTCATTCTCCATTTATATATAGAAAATAGAAAAAGTGGCAAAAACAGAAACCTCTGTTTTCATTACTTAATTATGTTTGACTGCGTGTTCTGTTTCGTGTGGACCATCACACCCATGCAAATTGCACATTTTTTTACTGTCGTAATTTTAACCCCCTTTTCAACTTCTACAATCTTCTTTCTTTTACAATTCATTGATTAATTTACAAATCATATTTAATGAATCAATTCAATAGAATCTTCCACCATTAATTTGATCCCAAAAGCATAATTCCTCTCTCCCTCTCTGTATGCATATATATATTCATCAATGCGGGCAACAAAAATCAACGTGAAATCAAAATCCACAGGCACAAATACAATGCAGGTACTCAATCACACCGCAAGAGAGATCGGATTTGACGCTGCTTTCAAGAAAACAGAGCCAAAAATGGAAGAAAAATTGGTGAAATATGGGATCATCGGTGCCGGAATGATGGGGAGAGAGCATCTGTGCAATCTTTACCATTTACGGTCCGAAGGCGCCGCCGTGGTTTGTGTCGCCGATCCTCACCTTCCTTCTCAACAGACTTCCGTGGAATTTGCGGACTCATTTGGCTGGCCACTTAAGGTACAACTTTCTATAGAGTAATTTTAATTAAATGCGTATCTACAGATACCTAAAAATTTGCATGTATGTACAACTCCCGAAAGCACAATGCGACTCCCAAGTGTACATATCTGTTCTTAAGTTGTACACGCCTGCATACTCTGATTACTCACCTTCTTCTTCATCTGTTCTGTTCATCCATCTATCTTCCATTCTTGCATGCACAGATCGTAATGAAATGAATTTTACAACATTGATATGCATAACGTAATTCCAAACACCCCCAAATGCCCCAATTCATTACAAATTTTATGAAAATTTATAACTGTCCTTGAATCACTGTGACATATTCTTGTTTTTTTTCAAGAATTGACGAGAAATTTGGTGTGGGTCCTATAAAAAGTGAAAAAAATTTCATTTATAATAGGTGAAAAATGGAGATTGACTGCGTATCTGTTGGGGTTTTAGTTGACCCTAGAAGGTGTATGGATCACTGATGACAAATCTTCTTCTTTTGAGAATTGACAGCAAAATTCTTTGTGGGTCCTATAAAGTGCAAAAGGCTTCAACTTTTAATAGGTGAAAATTGGAGCTATCATATAGCTTTTAAAATCTTGAGATGATATAGAAAAATGAGAGTTCACATAAGTTCACACGTTCAGTGTGTTAACCACAAAAAATGAACCCGAATCGACTCAAAAATTGGATGAATTCGCCATTGTTGACCTTAAGTCGTTTTGTAGATAGACTCCTTTGTCAGATTTCACTGAAAACATGAAGTTCTTGGATTGCTGTAACAGGTGTTTTCAAATCATAAGGAGCTGCTGGACAGTGGGCTATGTGATGTTGTGGTGGTTGCAACTCCTAACATGACTCATTATGAAATCTTGATGGATATCATCAACCACCCAAAAACTCATCACATATTGGTAGAGAAACCCTTGTGCACAACTGTAGAAGATTGCAAAAAGGTTAGTATTGTAAATTCACTTCCTTATAGGAAAACCATATTTCCAATTTCATGGGATCCATAGATTGACTTTTTGAAGGGATATACTAATTCAGGTGATAGAGGCTGCCGAAAAGAGACCGGATATGTTGGTACAAGTTGGACTGGAGTACAGATTCATGCCTCCAGTGGCTAAGTTAATAGATATTGTTGGTGGTGGAAAATTGGGGCGTGTTAAAATGGTTGCAATTAGGGAACATCGATTTCCATTTTTAATTAAGGTAGTTTGATACTAAGCAACTCTGTTTTATCCTAAGTTTCATTTAAAGATCAATGTTCTTGATCAATCATGTATCTTTTTTATAGGTGGACAATTGGAATAGATTTAATTGCAACAGTGGAGGTACTATGGTGGAAAAATGCTGCCATTTTTTTGATCTGATGAGGTTGTTTGCTGGCGCAAATCCAGTTCGTGTAATGGCTTCCGGAGCCATTGATGTTAATCACAAAGATGAAGTCTATGATGGAAAGGTATCATATTCTTTATATTTTATCATCCCATAAGTTGCTGAGTTTGACCAAGGTCAAAATCACAAAAACTTTTATTGTAATTTAGGTTAAATCTTTGAGATCTTTAGGAGATGTTTAGTTAGCGAATTGAATATGTAATAGCAGTTCAAAGGGAAACATCTTAGTGTTAATCTCTTAGCTAAAATCTATGTCGATATCAATCTTAAGGAATGGTATGTTTGACCTCAAAAGCAACTATGTAACACATATTATACTCTTTGTGATTGAAACTTTATACTGTATGACATTCAGGTGCCTGATATTATGGATAATGCATATGTTATCGTTGAATTCGATAACGGGACGAGAGGCATGCTTGATCTGTGTATGTTTGCAGAAGGAAGTAAAAATCAGCAAGAAATTTCAGTTATTGGTGAAATTGGAAAGGTATGGACTTACATATGCAACAAAGTTTTCAATTTTCCAAATGAATATGTCTAGAATGTATTGTTTCCAACAATTTCACTAGCTCAAAATTAAAGTCAATGAAGTTTTGCAACCTCTGTATATCGTTTAACATGGGAAATGACCAAATGGCGTATCATACTACAACTAGATTGTTAACATGACCACTTTATCCTTCCTTCCACTCTTCCCTTGCAGTATTGAAAACTTACCAGAAGTATTAAGAATCCTAACTACGCGCATGGATGTAGGAAAACTATTGAAGCATAGAGATATTGTGTTCGACTGTTTGTGGTCATTATTGATTTTGGGTGTCACCATTTTTGTAAAGTTGTTATCTTGAGTCACATGTTTCGGGTTGTTGATTTTCAGGGTGAGGCCTTTGTTCCTGAGAATATCATTCGTTATGGCCTTCGAGTTGAAGGGAGAGACGGTGTAAGAACCATGCGAGTTGAAGATCACCGAATCAAGTAATGATTCTCAATCTTTTTCTATCATATCATTAACAATTCATCCCCTTTTCTAGAGATGAAAAGTTCCCAACCATCTATTGTTGATTGTAGATTTGGGTTATCTACAGGGGGTCATGTGTGATCATGTGTAAAATAAGAAAAATAGCTTTTGATTAAACATGTCAAATGTATCAAGCAGGTAAAGCTAATATAAGTCCAACATATATTTTTTTCAAAGCTAAAGCTTTCTACATTTTAAGATATATAATTTTTTTGAAACATATGTGACACCCAAAAATTTGGACAAAAGGACGTGACTTGTGTGGAAACACCCTTTTTGACATGTGACTCAACCTGCCCATTTTGCTACATCTATTCATTTTGTTTGTATAAGGATGATTTGCCAGTTAGGAAGTCTAGTAATTACCAATTTGATATGTTAGATATGATGGGCTGCATCATGGTTCAAGCTTCTTGGAACACCAGGCCTTTTTGGCTGCAGTCAAGGCTGAAGGTAAGAAACCATTGGCAGCGGATCTGCGGGATGGGTTGATTGCGGTGGCTATTGGTGTTGCAGCGCAGCTTTCTATCGAGAAGGGCAGATTTGTGAGCATTAAGGAAGTAATTTCATAATAGGTTATTCTGTTTTTCTTAGAATCTTCCCTGCTAAAATCACAATGGGAGCTCCTATAAACATCATGTGTATGCTGAATTTTAAAGTTTAATTACATTTCCACCTAAGTTGTTAAATGTTTTTTTGACCATTGAAGATATAAATTGTTGATTATTGTCCTTCAAATATCAGTTTCGTTAGCTTCTATATATATGGAATCTCTACAAATACTGATGTTAACCTTTACATGGACCAACTGTTGCAAAGAATTTTTAACTAATTTGGACGATATTGAAACCGAGTAAATACCTTTTGAGCTTAACCTTTCAGATTATACCGAACCAAAAATCAAAAAAACCGAAAATACTAAACCAAATTTAACAACTGATAGTTTTGGTTTAAAATTTCCAAAACCGACTTTTTTGGTTTTTAAAATTCAAAAACCAACAAAAGCAATCCAAGGGACAATGATGTAATTATAGATGTCCAAAAAATCAAATACTCTATGACTTTCCCATTTACACAACCGACTCCAATTAGGGTTTCACCAAAGATCTCCTTCACAGTTGCATCTTTGTTGGGTGGTCGGACTACTAATTTGAGTTCACCTACATCAATTTCGAGTCGACGATTTCATATTTTCTCGATTTTATCCATTTCCAGCTTAATATAGAAATCAATTTCTAGTTTTTTATCTCGACTTTCAGGTTATAGTTCTCAGAGTTGTATGTACTTCATATGGAGTTGGTTGTTAATCTCGATTTTCAATTTTGATTATCTGTTATTAATCGATTTGCCTTTAATTTTGATTTATTTCAACTTCGGTTTTAAAGTTTAAACATTTGACAAATATTTTGCTTGTATCAATTGCAATGTATATAACTTGATTAGGTGGCACACATCTTGATGTTTTTAATAAAGCTTCAATCATGTAAAACCAAACCAAAAATCGAAAACTAAACAGAATATTGACTTCAAAATAAAAAACAGAACCACTCCAAAGTCGAACGGTTTCGGTTTTCCAAAAACCAAATATTTTGTTTTGGTTTCAGTTTTATGCTAAAAGCAAATCAAACTGAATGTGCTCACCCCTATTCCAGAAAGTCTTCTTTATCTATAAAAAGACACAACCACTAAGGTTTCAAGCCAAGGCATTAAGTTTATCTAATGCACAAACACGAGGCATATGAAGTCAAGACTAACCCAACCCAAAGAACCATTTTGGCAACACCAACGGTCAAAATCAGGTCGTTTTTACCAGCTTGTAGTGTGTATAATTAAGGACATGCATCTTATAATAAAAACATGTTTCACATTTATCTATAAAATAATAAAAACACGTATGTATTTTCTATTAAATTGACAACTATTTATTTAGTACAAAGGATACAAGAGAAATCCTAATATTAAACCCTAATGAGCTAACGTAACTATACAATAGGACTGAGTCATCCTATACTAAACTCTAATTTACATTATGTAATATTATCAACCCAAAATTGGGGGCTTTTACTATTGGAGATCACTCTAATGGAAGAAGTATGAACTTGGTGGTTTTCTATATCCTTTCAGCAAGATATAAATGAACTACATGTAAAAGAGAGGAGAAAACGTGGAAGATTATGGCTAAAACCACTTCATTACCATATAACTGGACAATATTTTTTTTCTCCACGGTGATAACTAATTTCATACTAAACTTGTGAATCAGCAAGTTAATCTTCAAACTGTTTGTTTATACACATATAAAGATTCAGCCCAGAATGAATAAGGCACTCGTCCTCATGTTCATAATACTTTGAAGCCCAGGCCACTACATATTAGTCAATTAAGCCGGTGACGGAGACTTTAGAGGTGCACAAAAAATCCGAATATCCGATTTTGTGCAAAAACTATCCGAACCTATTTTTTATAAAACCGGATTTTTTTTCAAACCGGAGCGGATTTAACCGGTTTTTATCCGATCCGAAACCGGTTACACTTTTGTCCGAGAAAATCCGGTTTTAATCCGTACGAAACCGGTTACACTTTTTTCCGAGAAAATCCGGTTACAATCCAAAAATCTGGTCCCAAAGAAACCGAAAAAATCCGGTCCGGATTTTATCTGATGCTAGTAAAATCCGAAGATTTTATACAACAGTACGTTCATCCGTCGGCTCCCTAGTCCCTACCTAGTACCTACCACCAAAACAAGCAACAATGGCAGCCGCTGCATCTTTGGCGAACACCACTTCCTCCTATTCTTCCTCCTTAAGCCTCCGTAGACGCCACCACCACCAAGCTTCTGCTTCTGTCTCCACCTTTAATGTCTTCAACTACACAAGACAACGCCCCTTCAAACCCTTAATTTCCCAAACTAACCTTACATTAAACCCAACCGTCAACCGTCATGCGTCGCCCGTTGTTGCGGCGACAGCTGATTCACCGCCGGCAAGTTCCACAGCCTCATTTCACGGCATGTGTTATGTCGTCCGAGACAATATCGACACCGACCAAATTATCCCCGCTGAGTACTTAACGTTAGTCCCATCGAAGCCTGACGAATACAAGAAGCTCGGATCCTACGCGCTCATCGGACTTCCGGCATCGTACGAGGCTCGATTCGTTGAGCCTGGGGAGTATCAGTCCAAATACTCGATTATTATCGCTGGAGACAACTTCGGGTGTGGTTCCTCTCGTGAACACGCTCCGGTGGCGTTGGGGGCAGCCGGCACGACAGCGGTGGTGGCAGAATCATACGCGAGGATATTTTTCAGGAATTCGGTTGCAACGGGAGAGATTTATCCGTTGGAATCAGAGGTTAGGATTTGCGATGAGTGCAAAACTGGTGATGTGGTGACGATTGAGCTTGAGCAAAGCCTTCTGATTAATCATACGACAGGGAAAGAGTATAAATTGAAGCCAATTGGTGATGCAGGACCTGTGATTGAAGCTGGTGGGATTTTCGCTTATGCTCGAAAAACTGGGATGATTCCTGCTTAGAAACTAGAGGTATTAAACAAATCTTATTGACGGAAAATATTGATCTTTGCATTTTGCAGATTGTGTACGTGCTAACACTCAATTTGAGCATGATTTTTTATTTTATTGAATTTAAACTAGAAAAATCAATAGCTTGATCAATTTAGGGGGTGTTTGGATGCCTGTCTTGTAGGCGATTGCTGTGTTTGTTAGAATCAATATCACACTGAGTTACTTAAAGCCATAGCTAAGTCATTATATACTTATTTTAATAACTTGATTTCTTGAGACAATCGCTTACCAATTTATACTAATCTGATTGCTTTGACCATAGATTATCAGAAAATATACGCTTTTTATCATTTTGGTATTGCCCAACCTTTGGCAGAATAAACCACGGGGTTTAAGACTACCCCTGAGACGTTTAAACGCACATTCAAACATCTCTAAGAACTGCTTAGTATAGAAAACAAGAGCAGCTTAATGGTACATACATCACAAACAGAGAAGTCAGCAACAGCAAAGTCAACTTCACACGCAAATGGACTTTGAAGCATCAAGCACACACTCACACTCACTGTGGGTTTATGTAACTAATTCTGTTAAGTTAGTTTGTTGCTAGTCTCTCTCATTACTGTATATAAGTTCATACATTGTATTTGCTTCTGTAATCTTTTTCATTCAATCAATTCAGAATGCTCTCTAAAATTAGAGCTTCATAATTCTGTTCTCTACATCTTCATGGTATCAGAGCCATCCTGGCTCGAATTTCTTCATCTTTTATCTCAACAACTTCATCTAAGATTCTAAGTTTCGAAAGTCACCATGGATGCAACAGAAGAAAACATCAGTTCTCCAAATCATCCACTCTATCTACATCAGAATGATCATCCGGGCCTCATTTTGATTTCGAAAAAGCTTTCTGGATCTGAAAACTACAGTGCATGGAGAAGATCTATGATGATAGCACTCAATGCTAAAAACAAACTGAAAATCGTGACCAAGGAGTACAAAGAACCTGAAATCGACTCTGAAACAAGAGCAATTTGGGAAAGGAACAATGATATGCTCATCTCATGGATTCTCAACACAGTTACTGATCAGATAAGTAACAGCCTCACGTATGTTAATTCTGTGTCAGATCTATGGCTAGAACTACAAGAACAATATTCACAAATTGATGGACACATAATTTATCAACTTGCAAATGAGATAACACAACTGAAGCAACAGGATAGTTCTATCGAAGTTTATTATCACAAGTTGAAGGGACTCTGGGATGAATTTGATGCTTTGGAAACTCCATACATATGTACCTGTACATGCACCTGTGAAAATGGCAGAACTAATGGTGAGAGAGAACAAAGGAAACGGTTATTACAGTTCTTAATGGGCCTAGATGATAGCTACTCAAATATCAGAGGTCAAATTTTGCTTATGCAGCCTTTGCCTACCACTGCAAAAGCCTATGGTATGATTAAGCAGGAAGAAAAACAGAGAGAAGGAATTCTCCCCAAACCTATATCCCCTGCTGCTATGTCCTTTTCCTCAAATAACAATTACAAACAAATGAACAAAGCTGCACTTGGTTCGAATTTCAACAGAAAGAACAATTTCAAGAAAGGAATCTTTTGCAATTACTGCAAGAAAGGACACAGTAAAGATGAATGTTATAAAATAATTAGATACCCAATAGGCCACCCATTGCATGGCAAGAGCACTCCAAAAGTCAATGAAAACAAAGTTGCTAAAGCTGTCAACCTAGTTCTTGGAAAGGATGAAATTCCTAACACACCTATGGACACCTACAACAATCCATCAGAGGCTGCAGTTTTTGCAAAAATGGATTTTCTCCAAAACCAATTAAATCAAGTTATGCTCATGATGCAAAATGGTTCCAAAAATGGTGGTACAGATTCTAATGCTGGTATTCATTCTTTTCTTGCTTCATCTATTTCTCATCTTAAAAATGCTTGGATTATAGATAGTGGAGCCACAGATCACATATCCACTTCCTTATCCTATATGCACAACCTACGAAACCTACACATTCCCATCATTGTCTCACTTCCAAATGGTCAAAATGTATCTGTTACACAAACTGGATCTGTCACTTTTGACCATTGTTTTACCATCCACAATGTCTTCTACGTTCCCACATTTACTTACAATCTCATCTCAGTAAGTAAACTCACAAAGGCAACACAATGTTCTATCCTCTTTACTAATTCTCTATGCACCTTTCAGGATCACAACAAGAGGATTGCCCTTGGCAAACTTAGTGATGGGCTCTACATATTCTATCCTGAATCCACCACTCAATCGACCACAACTACTCAACCTTCAACCATTCTCTCAAGCTCCAACAACTCTCATTTGTGGCATCTTAGACTAGGCCATACATCTTTTCACACTCTCAAGAAAATAAAAACTCACATCTGTTATTCCTTGTAAATCAATAGATGTATGTTCAATTTTTTCTAAATCCAAACAACATGCTTTGCCATTTCCTACAAGTGACTCTCATGCTGATGCTATCCTTGACTTGATCCATATGGATGTTTGGGGCCCATATAAACAATCAACAATTAATCAATGCAAATATTTTTTAACATTGGTTGATGATCACTCCAGAAACACATGGGTTTATCTTTTGCCCAGTAAGCATCATGTTTTCACCACATTCAAGAATTTTCATTCTTATGTCACTACTCATTTTCGAACAAAAATTAAAACCATTCGTAGTGACAATGGACTTGAATTCATAAACTCAAACATGCTTGATTTTCTTTCCATGAATGGCATTGTTCATCAAACATCTTGTCCTTACACTCCGCAACACAACCTACTTCCTGTCCTTTCCAAGACACACAATCTGCCACTTTTCCCTCCTTTACTCACTCCTCGACCCCACCTCACCATGATCCACAAAATCCTCCCAACAACTCTCCTTTACCCACTGATCATTCATCCAATACAACATGACCCCTCATCTGCAAAAGCAACATCTACTTCTACCAGTGACAACGACCCTTCCACACCAAATCCACAATCACACTCTACCTCCATTCCCACTCACACTACACGTACCTCTACTAGGACAAAAACCCTTCCTGCCAAATTAAAAGACTACTACCACACTCTTCCTACAGTCCACTCACTTCAAAAACACCATCACTCACATTACATTAATCACCTCAATATTCAATCCCCAACCACCAAAACTCTCATTCACAACCTTGACCATCATGTGGAACCACGAAACTATAAACAAGCAGAAAAAGATCCTAAATGGATTGAAGCTATGTCAAAAGAAATACAAGCTTTAGAGTCTAATAACACCTGGGAACTAACCACTTTACTTGAAGGTAAACAACCCATTGGCTGCAAATGGGTTTATCGAGTTAAATATAAAGCTGATGGTACCATAGAGCGATTTAAAGCACGATTAGTAGCCAAAGGTTTCACACAAAAAGAAGGCATTGATTACAATGAAACCTTTGCTCCTGTGGCCAAAATGACTACTGTTAGAACATTATTAGCAGTAGCAATTCAAAATAACTGGTTTATTGAGCAACTGGATGTCAATAACGCTTTCCTCCATGGTGATTTATCAGAGGAAGTCTATATGACTTTACCTCAAGGCTACAATTCCAACTCCCCACCAAACACTGTTTGCAGATTGAAAAAGTCACTCTATGGATTAAAACAAGCAAACAGAAATTGGTTCACAAAGCTTACTACTTTCTTACAGACTCTTGGTTTTAAGCAAAGTTATGCTGACACCTCAATACTTACTTTACACAAAGGATCAACTTTCATGAGCATTCTCATTTATGTTGATGACATACTTATCTCAGGGAATGATACTCAATTACTGAAATTTATCAAACAACAACTTGATAAAACATTCAGTATCAAGGATTTGGGTCCTCTGCATTATTATTTGGGTATTGAGTTTTTAAGAAATCAATGTGGTTTAGCTATGTCTCAACGCAAATACGCAATGGAACTTTTGAAGCATGCAGATGTCTTAAATGCTAAACCGGCTTGCACTCCTTTGGAAGTCAATCACAATTTACACAAAGATGAAGGGGACCTTCTTGAAGATCCTACACTATATCGAGCTCTTGTTGGTAAATTGTTGTACCTCACCATCACTAGACCAGATATCTCCTATGCAGCTCAAGTTCTTAGTCAATTTTCTCAAACACCAAGAGCTCCTCACATGAAAGCTTTACTTCGGGTTCTTCGATACATCAAACAATGCCCAGCTCAAGGTATCTTTTTCTCATCCACGAATCAGCTTCAACTATCAGCATACTGTGATAGTGACTGGGCAAATTGCACACTGTCAAGAAGATCTGTCACTGGCTATTGCATTTTTCTTGGTTCATCTCCTATATCCTGGTTGTCTAAGAAACAATCTGTTGTCTCACGTTCATCCACTGAAGCTGAGTATAGGTCCATGGCTGACTGCACTTGTGAATTAACATGGCTTCTCTGCCTTTTAAAGGATTTTAACATTCAAGTACCCACTCCTTTGCTTGTGCTCTGTGACAATATCTCAGCCATAGCTTTAGCTTCCAATCCTGTTCAACATGCACGTACAAAGCACATTGAGATTGACTGCCACTTTGTACGTGACAAAATAAAAGATGGTACTATCAAACCAATATTCACTTCTTCTAAAACACAGACAGCTGATATATTCACTAAAGCATTGAGCAAAGCTTTACATACCAATTGTATATCCAAGTTAGGCACTTGTGATCCTTTCACACTGCCAACTTGCGAGGGGGGTAATGGTACATACATCACAAACAGAGAAGTCAGCAACAGCAAAGTCAACTTCACACGCAAATGGACTTTGAAGCATCAAGCACACACTCACACTCACTGTGGGTTTATGTAACTAATTCTGTTAAGTTAGTTTGTTGCTAGTCTCTCTCATTACTGTATATAAGTTCATACATTGTATTTGCTTCTGTAATCTTTTTCATTCAATCAATTCAGAATGCTCTCTAAAATTAGAGCTTCATAATTCTGTTCTCTACATCTTCACAGCTATTAAAGAAATGTGAATCACCTAGCTACCCCTAACTTTAGGTGGTTATTATCTGCATTTTATTTTTTGAAGTCCGAATAATCACTTTGGAAAGCCATGTCTAGAAACCCTCTTAGTTTATGTGCAGAAAACAGTCATGACATGTAATGTTGATCTCTCGGTCATCACAGATTTGCATTACTTCTTTGGAAGGAATTCCCTTTTCCAATATACTACTTGACTGTCAGTTGTGACAAACTAGCGATCCTAAGGTTACATTTTATCATGCAACAAAAGATGTATGATTTCTCAGTTATAACATTTGCAACAACAAACGATTTAAAATTGCAGATTTGCAGAAAGTTTACCCTATATCAGTTGGCCTACATTAACTGTCTGTAGAATGTTTTGATCCTTGACTAATTAGCAGCTAGCCAACTAGATTAATAGAAATGCTGACCTTTTTGGTATTGATGATTCCGATAGGGATATAACTCTTGACTAATACAAGTAGATTGTGGTTCATACATCAACAACACCTCTTTTTCATTATTTATTCATTTATTTTTTGTGCTTCGTAAATGTGTAATTGGTATATTGATTATTGCATAATTTTATCTGCTATAAAAGAAGGCTGATAACTGACAAGTATGCAACTACATGTTTTTTGCCGATTCATGGTTTAATTAAGTTAAAACTTGACTGTTGATCTTGGTCTTATAATTAACTCTGTGTAAACCATTCTAAATTATTGGATTTGTTATTATAGTCTTTGTTTATGGTTATAGTGCGTTTTTAATGTTGGAATTGATTTGACTGAAAAATTGCGATTTTTAGCTATAATTCTTCAGGTATTATTTCAACTTTTGCATAAGTTTTTATAATAATTTAATCATACTTGGGACTAAATCACGTCCTAATTTGAATTATGGCATGTGTGTCCAACTTCAACAAGTCTATCATATGCAGTTATCATGACAATCTACATAGACTTCTTAGAAAATCCAATAATTACCACTTTTTCCTGGGCTCATGAGTCCCCTGGACATTTTCCTCATATCATCCATCTTACATTACCAAACAGTTCTTTGCAGGGTCACTCTATATAGCAGGCTTGGCTCTGTAGACAAGAATCATCTCAAAGCTGCATATCCAGGCATGTAGGTGAAAAAACTGAGTGCTTGGGTCCTATGACTTTTTTTTTTATTGCATGAATTTTGAACATGTAGAGAAGTTGATGGTTCATAAATATCACCTGTGATCAAGGTTCCTAAAATGTGATGAATGATTTCAATACCCTTCTTTTACGAGTGCATTTGTCATGTGTTTCTCTCTTGCAAGTTGCAACTCTTACATTTTATTGCGAGTTAGGTTCGGGTCGTGTTTCAGGTTGATCCACTTTCTCGGAAATTTAACATATCGTCAACTTTTGTTTAGTCCGTTAATAAATATATGTATCCGATCTGATAGAAACCTGTTCAAAACCAACTTAAGTTGTGTTTAAAACTTGTTTTGATCCCGTTTAATTTGCTAACAAACCATATGAACTTATAAATCACCTAATATCATTTGTAAAGAAAAAAAGTTTTAAATATTGTAAACAATTTTTTTAAAATAGAATTACAGTGACTTAATTGTTAAACAAAATAATATTAAAAAAATATATACTTTTTAAGGGATTGTTTAATATGTGTTTTAAGGGCTCATATTTTGAAGCTTGTGATTCGATTTTGACTCAATTAGTAGTTGTTGGTACCTTCGCAGTTGTGGGTTATATTGTGGGTGTTTAGTATATGAAGGGTGATCGACTGCATTGCACTTACAAAATGTTACATACCATGATTTTCTCAAAAAGTTATATAATTATAAAGCTTGTTTTTTTTTTAAAAAAAAGGGTCAATTTACACCCTAACGTTTCTTTAATTTACATTAATCTCTAATATTTTAGTTTTATTTTTAAATAAGTCATAAAGGTTTAAAAAATTGACCGAGTTAGAAAAAAGTGATTATAAAAGGCTTGATAAGAGAATATCATTTATAATTTTTCTTTTATAAAGACATGTTAGAATGTCAAACTAATAGTTTTGCAAATTTCATTTAGTTATGTATTAGTTTATCATCCCGTGTATAAACACGAGAGATATTTAAAATAATATATAAAATTTGATGACGTGAAATTGTAAAGGGTATAATAACAAAACTGTAAAATGTACATAGGAAATGTTTCTCATCGATCTTTTCTTCCTTTTTGTTGAAGGTTGTCCGAACAAAGGTCTCTTTGAAGATGATGAAGAATGTTGTTTATTCTCCATAATTGATATCTAAGAGATGAAAAAGATGAAAATAGTAGGATCTTTGATGTCAAAGTGAAGAAATATCAATAAATAGGTTTAAACATGTAATCGTAGTTAATATATATATTTCTACCTATTTTAAAAGTAAACCATACAAATAAAGATAAGATTGAAATATTATTTTCATATTCGATATAATAAATCTATTCACCTAAAAATATGAAATTTGAAAAATAAAATAAAAACTCACGTATAGGTAAAATTTGGATAATTTATAGCAAATATTAAGATTAATTCAAATAAATAATATCTCACACAAAAATAAAGATATGATTACATATATTATTTTTTATCTAATATATAACAATCCTAATCAACTAAAAATATGAAAAGTATGTAATTAAAGTGTGGTTAAATTAAGGAATGTAAATATTGGGATTAAGGATAGTGATATCATATTCGTTTGTAATCTTAATTTATTTTTTGAAGAAAAGAATCCTATTGGTTAAATTATATTTTAAAAAACCTACTGTAACATCCTAAAAAATGGGCTTAGTAGTGTGGGGTTGTACCTTGTGCTTTAGTAGTTGTACCTTGACTTTGGTCAAAGTATTTTAGTTTTAGTATTGGTGTATATAAATTGTGGTAATATGAAGAGTATTGTAAGTGGACCAAGTTAATAAAATATTAAACGGTTCCTTGTAATGATTCCGTAGTTGTCCCCGTTAGTTGAGACGGATAAACTAGAGTTAAGTTGTAAGTTGAAAAGGGGAACGAAATACCCGTGTTTTAGCATTTGAGTTGCCAGGGTCGGTTCATGTGTTCCCTTATCCCCTGGAACATGTCAAACACACACATAACATACGTACATGTTGCTACACACACACACTTCTTTCTTTGAGTTTTTTTGGAAAGCAAATCAAGTCTAATCTGTTGCAAGAAGGTTCTTCAGCTGATCCGAGTGATAAAACAGTTGCTACTTCATCATCTTTGTAAGTGATTTTATTGAAAAACCTAGTTTTGAGTTTATGAGTATGGAACATCAATTTAAAGGTGTAAATGGTGTTTTGATGTGGGTGTGTGTGTAAAGATATATTAGAACACATCTAGGGGTGTTAAAGTAACTGTAGGAACGATTAAAGTTGAGTTTGTGTCAATTTGTAATGCGAAAACTCGAAGAACTGGTGCAGTCGTAAAACAGAGTCGAAAGGGTTCTGTATCGGGAGGTCATGCGATCACATGGGATTGCATGCGATCGCATAGGGTGTGCAAAGTCCATGCGGTCGTAAGCAAAAGTGCTTGCGACCGTAAGGGGTGTTTGTAACTTCCGTGCCGCGGAAATCCTTGAGGCCGCGCCGCGGAAATTTGGATATTGATCGCAAGTGGTAGTCTTTTGATCGTAAGTATTGTGTTTATGATTTGTGATCGCATGGTAGGTCCATGCGATCGTATGGGCATGTTTTGTGATGATTACCGCCTTCGAGCGAAGGAAATGAGGTTTACGAGCGCAGGTACATAACTTGCGATCGTAAACACCCTAAGAACCATTCTTGCGATCGTATGGTGAGTCCCTTGCGATCGTAAGCTTCGGTGAGTTGGGGGGGACCCTTGCGACCGCATGGGAATCACTTGCGACCGTAAGGGTGGAATTTGATATGGTCTTGCGACCGCATGGTTACTGTTTGCGATCGCAAGCAGGGGTCCAGTGTGACAGTTTGTGCATAATTATGATTTAAGCTGTGTTAGTTGTCGTTAGTTAGTAATCAATTATGAACCTATTGTGTTAGGTGTTCGAGAGAAGCCGGAAGACGCTGATCGTTATGTTAACTTATTGTGAGCTTAAGGTGAGTACCGGTTTCCCATAAAGATCAGTAAGTATGACTAACTGTAGTTACGGCTATGTGGTATGTGTTGTTTTACATGTCTAAGATGTGATATGCTAGAGGCGATATTATATGAACTAGCGTGCCGTGAGGTAAGTTGCATGTAAATTGTTAGATGTGAATTGATGTGATGTAATATGTGTTATTTATGAAATGCTAGCATGTTATTGAAAATGATAGAGATTATCTGGAAAATGTGGTTACGGGTTAATGTGGTTATTAGTCAAACGTGTTTGTGTGAATTGCGGTAAATGTGGAAATTGTGGTAAGTGTGGGTATTGCGGTAAGTGTGGGAATTGTGGTAAGTTAAGGACTGAGGTTCTTGACATCAGTTCTGAAGGTCTTGGCCTATGGCTAGGATCTACGTGGCTCTGTAACGTGTCGGGTGGACTGCTATTCGCTCCCCCACCCGTACGGTTGGTTGTGGCTGATTCCCCAGTTTGGGTCGTTGAGCTGGGTTGGCTCCCCCGCGAGATATGACCTTACTGACTCGTCGGCACACCGCAATGTGGTAGTCTAGTTTGTGTGTCATGCCTGAACTTGTTAGCATGCTTAGTGATATTTGTGTGAAATTTGTACTCACTAGCTAGTGTAGCTAACCGGTATATGAATTTCCCTTTTTGCAGGTTAGTGATTGTGGGCCTGGTGAGCCGGGTACACTTGTGGGTATTTCTGTACATATCTTTTGGGAACGCTTGTAGTTAATTTTCATGTTTCGGTGGTCAGTGTCTAGTTGGTAACACTGGCAGTCTTGGGACTTGATGTATTTTGATATGTTTCTCATCAAGTCCGGTATCAATAATAATATTTTGTAATCAGTGGTTTGTTTCCGCTGCGATCTTTTGATAATTATACTTAAAAAGTTTAAATTGGCGCTAATTTTAAGCTCGTGAAACCCGGTGTTACAATTAGGTATCAGAGCCTAAGTTTGAGGGAATTGGGTACTCGGAAGAGTATTCGAACTCAAACTCGGGCCTGACCATCGTTAAATGTTCCCGTTGGGATAATTGGGGTGAGTGTGAGTGTTATGTGGCTGTGGTATGTGATAAGCTAGCTGGTAGTGTTAGTAGTTGACATGTAAGTGGTGTGTTAAGTGTTGCTTTTGTGTTTATTGTAAGTTAAGTTAGAATGTCGAACCGAAGGGCTACGACTGAAGAAGCTCTGAAGCAAATGGAGGATGAGGCTTTGCGTGTTCCTCATGAAGTAGAGGATGAGTCTTCTCAAAATAGTGTGGAGGGTCCGAGGCGTGTTCCAGATCAGGAAGCATATATCGGACGTATTGAGGAAGAACTCCGGGTGACCAAAGAAGAGCTCCGGGTAACTAAGGAGGAGCTTCGGGTAATCAAGGAGTTATTGTTTGAGACAATTAGAAAGGAAAGGCAAGAGCGTTGTTCGTATAAAATGTTTCTGACTTGTGGATCGAAGATTTACGAGGGTAGTGATGATCCCTCTGCTACTATACGTTGGTTGCGAGAAATGGATCAAGTCTTTAAATCCTGTGACTGTGAACCTGAGTACCGTGTCAAGTACGCTGTACGGATGCTAAAAGGCAAAGCGTTGGACTGGTGGGATACGGTGGAAGATACACCCAGCGAGGAAGTGATTGCTGCTATGACTTGGGAACAATTCTGCGAGAAAGTGAAGACAAAGTATTGCACCGATTATGATCTAGAAAAGATGGAGAGCGAATTCAACAGTCTCTGTAAGGGAGACAAACCGGTTGAAGACCTTATCCATGCTTTTACAGATAAGGTAAGATTTATTCCACATCTGTTGACCGATGAGAAAGCCAAGATGAGGAAATTTGTGAACATGCTGCCACTAGATTACCGTGCTCATGTGAGAGTTGCTACCACTATGGACCGGGCTTTCGATATAGCCCGACAAATTGATGGGGATCGTCTGAAGTGTAAGGAGGACCAAGTAGATGATAGTCAAAAGAGGAAGTCTCAGTCGTTCACAGAGGGTGAAAAGTTAGATTCTTTAAAGAAACCAAGGTTTGACGATTCTTGGTGTTCTTCGTGCCGTGCCTATCATGTTGGTGAATGTACTAAAGCTACTACAAGATGTTTGAAATGTGGAACGGTCGGGCATACAGCAGTGGAATGTGAATGCAAAGAGAATGTTTGTTATAGGTGCCACAAACCGGGGCACCGAATTAGTGATTGCCCAACAAAGCAAGATACTGGAGTTGGGGGTTCTAAGACAGGGCACAGAAAGGGGGCTCCCCGTGCAAAGGGGTGATCGGTTTAGATGACAGCAGAGGAGGCCGAGAGTGCCGGTAACGTGATTACGGGTATTCTCCTTTATTAGTTTTAACTAACATGTGTGTTATTGATTGTGGAGTTAATTGTTTATTCGTGTCCATGACCTTTGCGTGGTAAACTGTGATTGTCTGTGTTAACTAAGACCCCTAAGGTAGAAGTTGTTTGATAGAGGCTTTGTTTGTTTGAGTCCCTCTCCGGGAGATACTCTAATGTTGTTTGGGAATTAGGAAGGTAGGACGATGCTGACACGTAGTGATTAAGGGAGCACAATTGGTTGTATCGTGAGACGAGGATTTAAAGATTGCGGTAATGAGGTTGTAAATGAAAGTAGTGTTTTTATGTAGTGTTGATATTGTAGTTAGTGGAAATAAGTATAGTGTTGTGTTGGGGATTCTCGTGTTGATTGTAGTCGTTGCTTAAATGTAGACTGAAATTGGTGAACATAGTAAAGTGCGTGAACATAGTGAATGTGAACTTGTAGAAGTGTTCCTATATGGAAACTGTGTGGAGTAACAGTGAAATTAGTTATAGTGTATACGTGTTCGTAAGTAGTGTAGAATTGTAGTTGCTTGAAATAAATGAAGTGTAGTATTAGTTGTTCGAGTATTAATTGTAGCCTCGCATTGATTAATTGTGGTAATGATAAGTGTGGTCTCGCATTGACTAATTGTGGTAATGATAATTGTGGTCTCGCATTGATTAATTGTGGTAGTGATAATTGTGGTCTCGCATTGATTAATTGTGGTAATGATAATTGTGGCCTCACATTGACTAATTGTGGCAATGACAAATGTGGCATTTTATTGGCAAATTGTGGTAACGTATGACTAAGTGTAAGATCGTGATCGGATTCCGAGGACGGAATCCTCTTTAAGGAGGATAGATTTGTAACATCCTAAAAAATGGGCTTAGTAGTGTGGGGTTGTACCTTGTGCTTTAGTAGTTGTACCTTGACTTTGGTCAAAGTATTTTAGTTTTAGTATTGGTGTTATTGGCTGATAAATTGTGGTAATATGAAGAGTATTGTAAGTGGACCAAGTTGATAAAATATTAAACGGTTCCTTGTAATGATTCCGTAGTTGTCCCCGTTAGTTGAGACGGATAAACTTGAGTTAAGTTGTAAGTTGAAAAGGGGAACGAAATACCCGTGTTTTAGCATTTGAGTTGCCAAGGTCGGTTCATGTGTTCCCTTATCCCCTGGAACATGTCAAACACACACATAACATATGTACATGTTGCTACACACACACACTTCCTTCTTTGAGTTTTTTTGGAAAGCAAATCAAGTCTAATCTGTTGCAAGAAGGTTCTTCAGCTGATCCGAGTGATAAAACAGTTGCTACTTCATCATCTTTGTAAATGATTTTATTGAAAAACCTAGTTTTGAGTTTATGAGTATGGAACATCAATTTGAAGGTGTAAATGGTGTTTTGATGTGGGTGTGTGTAAAGATATGTTAGAACACATCTAGGGGTGTTAAAGTAACTGTAGGAACGATTAAAGTTGAGTTTGTGTCGATTTGTAATGCGAAAACTCGAAGAACTGGTGCTGTCGTAAAACAGAGTCGAAAGGGTTCTGTATCGGGAGGTCATGCGATCGCATGGGATTGCATGCGATCGCATAGGGTGTGCAAAGTCCATGCGGTCGTAAGCAAAAGTTCTTGCGACCGTAAGGGGTGTTTGTGACTTCCACGCCGCAGAAATCCTTGAGGCCGCGCCGCGGAAATTTGGATATTGATCGCAAGTGGTAGTCTTTTGATCGTAAGTCTTGTGTTTATGATTTGCGATCGCATGATAGGTCCATGCGATCGTATGGGCATGTTTTGTGATTGATGTGTGAAATCTAGTTATATATTTTAAGTCCAATATTCACCTATTCTAGCACACACACACACACACTAGGCAAGTGTACCTAATCGTGTAATAGCATAGAGAGGTAAGTAATGGGTGTCGAATCCACGGAGAGCAGTGCAACACAAGAATTAAAATAGACTAATAATTAATCTAAAATGGGGGGTTTCTTCAGTTTGAAAGTGATAAAGCTACTAACTAATCAAAAACGGATAAACAAAGCAATAAAGTGAACTTTTGAAAACAGCCAATTAAAAGCAAGTATCCACCTTAATCTATCCCCCCCCCCCCCCTGTTGTGATATACTTCAAAATCAATTTAATTAATTACCTGGATTGACTTAGTTATACTCCACTTCCTATTTCATATAACTATTGTGCGACGGATAAAGAATAACAACTTCCTATTGATCATCTAAATCCACACAACCTAGTGCATAATTCAACAAGCATATTAAAACAAGTTTAATATAAACCAACCGTTTCCTCGATTGCAAAGCCCTAGAAAATTAGGTTTAGGTTATGGAATCTGGATTCTGATTACTTTTCCTAGTAAACCCTTAAACAATTCATAGACAAACCATTTAAAGAGGAACATACATCATATAAACTTCCTACTTATACTCAATATGAACCATAAATCCAGACTCGAAGATGAAAACCATAAAAATCCAAACTTTCACTGATTAAACATGCAACTAGTATCAATCCATAGATAAATAACGAAATCAAAGCATATCCCAACTAGGGTTCAATCATAAGGTGAATACAAGATGAGTTTAGCCCATAATCAGGCTTAAACGAACAAACAAAGTCTGAAAATTCATGCCTAATCGAAGAATAAACATGAATTCGACAAACCGGGTTGTTGATGATGATGATGAATGATGAAATGTGGATCTTCCAAGCTCCAAGGGTGTTTCCTCACCCTCCAGGGTTGTAAGACTCGGAATGAGTCCCCTGAAGTCGGCCGTAGGTCAAAAAGATGTGATCGATTGAATGTAAAATCGAATTTATAGACTTCTGTTCTGCGATACTTCGCGGCGCGAAGCATAGGTTGCTCGCGGCGTGAAGACCTTTGACCCGAGATTTGACTTTCGTTGACCGAGCTCGCGGAGCGAAGCATAAATCCTCGCGACATTAAGCATCCTCTGGATTTTTTGTCGATTTTAATGAAGCTTCGCGGCGCGAAGCATATGGTACTCGCGGCGCGAGGACTGAGGTTTTGCACAGTTCTTCGTTTTTCTTCTATTTTCAGCTGATTTCTTCATATAATTCACCAATTATCAGCTATGACCTGCAAACACCCCAATATTGTGGATTAGTGTAATATATGATCATTCTAAGCACGAAACACAAGTAAAACATGCAATATTTACGGATATAAACATAGTTTAATCCGGAAATATCAGTGATGATCACAGCCTTCGAGCGAAGGAAATGAGGTTTACGAGCGCAGGTACATAACTTGCGATCGTAAACACCCTAAGAACCATTCTTGCGATCGTATGGTGAGTCCCTTGCGATCGTAAGCTTCGGTGAGTTGGGGGGGACCCTTGCGACCGGATGGGAATCACTTGCGACCGTAAGGGGGAATTTGAGATGGTCTTGCGACCGCATGGTTACTGTTTGCGATCGCAAGCAGGGGTCCAGTGTGACAGTTTGTGCAGAATTATGATTTAAGCTGTGTTAGTTGTCGTTATTTAGTAATCAAGTATGAACCTATTGTGTTAGGTGTTCAAGAGAAGCCGAAAGACGCTGATCGTTGTGTTAACTTATTGTGAGCTTAAGGTGAGTACCGGTTTCCCATAAAGATCAGTAAGTATGACTAACTGTAGTTACGGCTATGTGGTCTGTGTTGTTTTACATGTCTAAGATGTGATATGCTAGAGGCGATATTATATGAACTAGCGTGCCGTGAGGTAAGTTGCATGTAAATTGTTAGATGTGAATTGATGTGATGTAATATGTGTTATTTATGAAATGCTAGCATGTTATTGAAAATGATAGAGATTATCTGGAAAATGTGGTTACGGGTTAATGTGATTATTAGTCAAACGTGTTTGTGTGAATTGCGGTAAATGTGAAAATTGTGGTAAGTGTGGAAATTGTGGTAAGTGTGGGTATTGCGGTAAGTGTGGGAATTGTGGTAAGTTAAGGACTGAGGTTCTTGACATGAGTTCTGAGGGTCTTGGCCTATGGCTAGGATCCACGTGGCTCTGTAACGTGTCGGGTGGACTGCTATTCGCTCCCCTACCCGTACGGTTGGTTGTGGCTGATTCCCCAGTTTGGGTCGTTGACCTGGGTTGGCTCCCCCGCGAGATATGACCTTGCTGACTCGTCGGCACACCGCAATGTGGTAGTCTAGTTTGTGTGCCATGCCTGAACGTGTTAGCATGCTTAGTGATATTTGTGTGAAATCTGTACTCACTAGCTAGTGTAGCTAACCGGTGTATGAATTTCCCTTTTTGCAGATTAGTGATTGTGGGCCTGGTGAGCCGGGTACACTTGTGGGTATTTCTGTACATATCTTTTGGGAACGCTTGTAGTTAATTTTCATGTTTCGGTGGCCGGTGTCTAGTTGGTAACACTGGCAGTCTTGGGACTTGATGTATTTTGATATGTTTCTCATCAAGTCCGGTATCAATACTAATATTTTGTAATCAGTGGTTTGTTTCCGCTGCGATCTTTTGATAATTATACTTAAAAAGTTTAAATTGGCGCTAATTTTAAGCTCGTGAAACCCGGTGTTACACCTACTCTTTTTAAAATTTAGTTAGATTCAAGTAAAAATATTAAATCAATTATCTATTTTCCGTAATCATATTAATACTTACTATTTATTGTCCCGTGCACGTACGGGTATTTCGAAAGTGTATTTGAGATATTAAAATTTTCAAATAAAAATAATGTAATAAATGAAATAACACCGTAAACTTACATATGTTATAATGCTTAACAAAAAAATAACTAAATTTTTTGAAGCACTTTTTTGTAGACCATATTTGTTGTTTTGTTTGTAACATTACCACTGTTATCACAAATTAAAACTTTTAATCTTTTTCACTTTTAACACGTGAAACGACAACATACAATTGACCATGTTTATACATAAGTTTCCTGAGGAATAAACTAACTTTTGAAAATGACTATCCTTGACTTTTGTTAATCGTCATAGCAAAACACATCATCAGAAGACATTGTCTTCTTTAGCTAACTACATACGCTAATAATATAGTTTTATGACCATCAAGAACACATATCTTTACATCTCTGATTTTTTAAATATATAATATATAATCTTTTAATGAAACATCTTATTTTGAACCATATTTATAAAAAATTTCATACATATTTCTAATAAGATTGAAAATACGTCAAAATCAATAACTAAACAGTTTGAATAACATATTTAAGTTGACCACTCAACTCATCACTATAGTCCCAACAAATCCACTCAACTCACTACTATTAACGGATAACAAAAATTAAGAATATACTAATTTAAAAAAAGTGTCATATTACAATAAAATTTATACCAAAACGTAGATAAAAATGAGACGATCGTAAATATATAATTATTTTTTTTCTAAACAAAATATATGAAAAGTTTCTAACAATAATTTATAAAAAGCTTATAATTAATTACATTAATATATAATTTTTATATAACCCCCTCGTATTTTCTTAACCCCTCACATGTTTTATAAAAGTCTCTCATAGTTTTCATCCAGCCCCCTCTTAATTGATTTCAAAATTGAATTCCGATCGACATTAACCTTTCTAAAATTGTTTTGAGAATTGATTAATTTTGAAATTGAAAGTTATGATTGGTTGATTGAGACTCAATTTATTATTATTTTTAGAAAATTTGCATGTCTTTTATATATATATATATATCTACCTATATTATAAAAAGACCATATACATTTATTATTTGACATGTGTCCCTTAAATAATAACAAACTATTCCCTTATTTTTCTCATTTTTTTACTTCTTTTCCATATCACACTAGCACATCATTTCTCATTTTTTTTACTTTTTTTAATTGTTTATTTTTGGACATATATAATGTGTATTCTTGATCACCTATGGAAGAAATATAGGGAGTTGAGATTGGGTTTTTGTGTTTTTGAGATTTGGTTGAAGAGAAATGGGGTTAATTCGGGATTTTAGATTTAGGGTTTGGAAAAGTGAAACCCAAATTGTCTTCTTTGTAAACAATTAGATGAGACTTGGGAGATTTAATGTGTGTGTTTAATTTGTGTTAGCCTTCGGTTTCCCCAATCCGACCTTACCCCTCGCTTTTATTTATTTTTTTGGTTGTGTAAGAAAAAGTAATGAGAGGAAAAATATTCAGGTTGTTTAGGTTATGCTATACTTTGGTTTCGGGTAAGAGAGTGAGAAAAGGAAAAAAAATGTCGTGACACTGATGAGACATTTAGATAAGAGAAAGGAGATATATGTATTACTCATGGTCTTATAGTTGGTACAACATTAACATGAACTTGAATAGGAATACGCGTGTAGTCAATTTATAAAAACATTTTCTTTTTTCTTAATTTTGCTAAGTTTTCATTTATTTTTGTTTTTTTTGGTTAAGGAATAGTATTTGACAGAAACAACATATCTTATAAATTTATATAAACCTATTGCTATTTTTGCTAAGTTTTTTTATTTCAGTAATAGTTTAATTTGTTGACATTTAATTTAACTACATGTTAATTTATTATTTAAGTCTTATTATGAAGATATTGACTTATTTAAAATCTAAGTTCCTACATGTTTGCAACAAAAGAAAAAGCTTGTGGTATATCACATGAAGAATTTATTCGTATATTTACATAAAAGCTAAAAAGGTTATGGTATAGACCAGTTGTTATATAAAGTGTTGTATCATTTCCAATTTGCTTATCACTTCATTAGTAGTTAATACTTATAGCGAATATTGGATTGGTAATTTTATAAAATTAGTATTAAACCTTTATCATTGTTTTTATAAAATTATACATCCATAATAAAGAAATCACATTAAACATCTTGGGCTGTGTATAGCACAGCCTAAAGACTTACCTAGTATATATATATAGAGAGAGAGAGAGAGAGAGATTTTTTGTTCAGCCTCGCTCGAATTGTTTGCGATAAACCATAAATTAACCATAACGACATCCCAATATTATGATTAGGGAGTTGGTTCTTATAAACCGCTTAAATCGATTATATTATTAACGAAATGTTGGTAACCGCGCGTTGCGACCAGACTGAGCGAGTGTTGCAATTCGGTAAAACATATTGAAGTGAATTCATTTCTTTAATGGATGTGTCAAGAAAAAAATTTAAAATGTTAATTAATTATCATGAAGGAATTCAAGGTGTTTTAAAATTTTACATTGTATTCAATCTTAATAATATATGTTGCAGTCTTGCAGAAAATATCTACTACACAAAGAAACACACAAATTACACTGTTTAAATTTCTAAGCAGAAATACACCATTGGAGACTTGGAGTTTAGATAATTGTTTTTGACCCATAGCACACTCATCACGGAATAAAGCTAAGACAAGTTAAAATAACATGATAATCCACACAGTTGTGGTGGGCCTTATGGGAAGAAAAAAAAGAAGCTACAAATCGAACGTTAAAAGAGAAAAGACTTTCCAACAAATGTTAAGTATTACTAGCTAAGCGATCTGTATATAAACATAGGGATGATATAAGTTAATTTTAAATTTATATAGTTTTAAAAAGTACTAACATGTTAAAAAAATTAGATACGGGGTAGTGAAACAGTTGTCATGTTAGTGGTTTATTGCAACTACACAAGATACTACTGAATTTCAAATATCTATGTAATAACTTTTATTTTATGTACCAAGTTATTAATTAAAAAATAAGAAAACTTAGACAATTAAATTTTTTGTTTAAAATTCCAAGTTGTATGTGTAGTTACAAAACCCATCAACATGATAGTTGTTTCACTACCCAATAATTATGTAGAATTATAGTTTCTGTAGGGTTATTTAGTCACAACTAACAATCAATTTTTAAAACTCTTTAAGATTGTATAAACAATTTTATGCCACTAACCGTTGGTTATGGTATATTTTAACTTCTTTTTATCGACAGACCAATAAATCAATGATTATGTCAACTATATTACGTAGAGGGAATAAATATAAAACACGAATAAAATATACAATAATTACCTACATGTTGCTCTCGATGGATAAAACAATTAAAATATACTGATTTTTAGAAAAAACTGATATTCCGATAAAATTTATATCACAACGTAGATAAAAATGAGCCGATTACAAATATATAATTAGTTTTTGTCAAAACAAAATATATTACAAGTTATTAAACATAATTTTCAAACAACTTATAATTAATTACATTAATATATAAATTTCTTAATAACCCCACATATTTCATATACCACCCCTAACAATTTATATTTAAACCCTTCTAATTACATTCAAAGTATAGCTATTAGCTAAGGACCCTTCTAATTTATATTAAACTTTTTCTTTTAATAAGATTATAAGATAAGATTATAATACAAATTGCTACAAAAACCACAATTATATTATATTATAATTATTTGTAAGTTAAATTACGGTGATATAAAAACAAAGGCATAAAAACAAAGGCACGTTCTATCAAAACCAAAACCAGAAAGAGATGCAGGCAGCCAAAAGCTAAAACAAGCCAAGTATATTTAACTTATTTTTGAGTTAAATTACGGTTACACCAAATAAAAACAAATAACACAAACATAAACATAAACATCATCGTCTTTGGAATATGGGAGAGGGGAAAAGGAGATCTCGTAATGCACGATTGCTTGATTTCAGCTATCTGTGCTTGCTGTAGTGCTCCCGATCACGTTCACGATCTCGGTCACGTTCCCGCTCACGCTCCCTCACCGGAGAGGACTCGTACCTTGAAGGTCTCCTCTTGAAATGCCTTTCATCATCACTAGATTCATAATCCATGGCGGCAGTGGTGGCGGCAGCAGTTGTGTTGCTGCTGCTTTTCCTGGACACTGTTACACTCCCGCCACCAGATGCTGCAGCTTCAGAGGAACTTGATGTGACCTTGCGTTTCTTGGCTGCTGCTGCTGCTGCTTCTTCCTCTGGGAAGCTTATGCGAGAGAAGACACTTGGCTTATGTTTCCGATCACTGGCGGCACTGGTTGCAGCAGTAGCAGCTGCTGCTGCTGCAACTGGCTTGGAGTCTGAACTTGGCGGTGCTTGGGGTGGTCTTCTAGTGGATGATGATTCCGACCGGCGGTGACTCTTGCGCTGCTGTGAAGAATGGTGGTGGTGATGAGGCGCGTCATCATAGTCCTCATAATCATAACGATCGCTAGAGGATTTCCTCTTTGAAGATGAGTGTGGAGGAACATCAGGGCCATCATCACGGGAATGGCGGCGGTCAGGTGACGGCCTCTCGGTTCTGTGGCGGTGACCGTCACTGCTTGGTGGTGGAATTGGTCTCTAGAAACCAAGAAAGCAGAGCACAATATCAGCATACAGGACCAGAAAATAAACAAATGCTACAGATAAAATGAAAATAAAATAAAAACAGCTGCATACCGATTTTGACTTCATTGGAGCATCCTCACTGCTGCGTGCCTCTCGGCTAAAATCCCGTTCTTTTGGCAAGTCTCTGCTGCTGCAAGAAGTTGATCAAATAGAAGCTAAACCAATAAGTATTTTTCACATAACAAATTATATTACAATATGAGGTTCTACGCATTGAAAATAAACTTAAACAGCCCTTGGCCTGTTTGACCTGTCCAGCCTATTTGAGATTATAAATAACCAAAATCAAATCATTCATAATCAAACAAGTCAAACTTGCCAAATCTAAGGAAAAGTATCCGAAGGAACAATAAGATCTCAAGAAATTTGATTGCCGTCATCAAATCACCTGACAGAGTCTAGGACGCTTATTTTGTTTACAAGTATGTGTTGTCTTTTTTTGTGTAGACTGTATAATTATTCCCATGTGAAGTGATCAAACACAAATAATCATGCAATAAGATGAATTACCTTCCAGTTCCACCACGCTTCTCAAATTCACGTTTCCACTTCAATTCAGCTCTTCGTGCTTCAAACTCCTCTCGACTCATAATGGGGGGTCCACCGCCATTCATACCCATTCCCAATTCTGCAAGATCCCTGTTAACATATGTATAAAATTTTAAGTGCCCTGATTATCCAGGATGTCCATGCAAACATATGCCACAAGAATAAACAAAATCTGAAGTACTTAGTTTTACTACTTCTAGGCTATAGAACTGTTTAAACTTTAAACCATCAAAACTTCTTTCCAAAGTTAAATTCCCAAAACTGTTCGAAACAAAAGCTGTCAATCCTTTTCTGAAGATGCACGCATATGTTTTGTCAACAAGTTTTCTGTTTTCAACATTTGGAAGTATCTTCTTTCATAGAACAACTCGATAGTCAATTTGGTCACTTTTTCAAGAAGAAATAATCAATTTTAGAGGTGGCAAAATGGATGGATTTGGTGATTCGTGGAATGTGTAACTTCTTACTGAAGGCAAGGTTGGCCTAGAAACATTTTCTAGTTTATACATGTAGCTAACACTTCAGATACAATTACAAACTATATAATTACAATGGTGCTATAAATGAATATAGGAATTTAGCATTTAGGAAGTCTTATCATGAAAGATACACTTTTAACAACTTTCAACCCTTTTTATAGCTAACCCTTTTTAAATTTACCCTTTATAGAAATATGTTACGCCAGTCAGCAATTAACCCATTATTAAATAAATGGACTGAAACAGCCACCCCTACTCGTAACTGTGATTACTCCTAGAAAGAGATAGCATGTAAAAGCAGGATAAGAACACAAAGAATACCTCTGCGGTGGGATAAAAGGAGGCATCATGAGCCCTCCTGACACACAGAAAGGATCCTGCGGGAACATGCCTCCAAAAGGAACATCCATTGGCCCAAGCCCATAACCACCCATATATGGCATGCCACCCCCATACGGCCCCATAAATGCATCCATTCCGGGCTGCATCCCATTCCAGTAAGGATTGTAAGGAGAAGGGCCTGGAGGCATCATATAGTTCTCAGGTGCAAACTCTTGGGAGGCCCTCCACTGCATCTCTGCTGCTGCAAGAATGAAAAAAACAACAAAAGTTCAGCCATTTAATATTAGTTATCGTTGATCTAGGGCACAAAAAATCCATTCACTATCAGTAACATTACACAACAATTATTAGGTATAATGAACAATTTACATGGTTGATGCTTCAAAAGATAAAACAGATATTAGAACTGTACCACTTAAAGGCATGTTGACTTTCTTCTTTTTCTTCTTCTTTGCTGAAAAGATGAAACAAAACGTTAGCCAGATCTCGTACTAAATTGAAAAAGAAAAATAAACAGCACACTTCTACTAGAGGCCGGTGGCTTTAAATCCAGTTATGTTTTTATTTCTAGGATCTCCAACAGGTCAATTAACTAAACAGCAACAAATCAAATGGGTTGTATTGTTCAAAATTTGGTGAAGGTGTATTTCTGATTCATCGAACCTCCTAAACATTATATTAAAAGAAATAGGCTACTATTAAACAACATAGCAGTCATATACATGTTTGACATGGAAAACATTTTTACAACACTTGTTTGACCCGAACCCTTCTGACCAGATACTGAACCTCCAATTGCATCCATTTTGCCACCTCTAACCTCTGTCGTCGTGCTGGTATAAAGAAGGCGACTTCTTTTGTTTACTCATTCCATAGGCGAAAGTAAGGGCTGGATACTTACCTGCCTCGGTAGGAACTTGTTTCTGTTGCACTTCATCATCAACAGGGCGACCACTTCCCTGTGATGCTGGTTCCATCATGCTTTTAGACTCATATGTAGCTTCAGAGACATCAGGGGCTTTTGTGACTTTCCCTATCCCCGAGGCTGTCTTCTGTACTACAGGAGTTGCTTCATCTTCTGTAGGGCCCTCCTGCTGCATCTTTGTATTATCCCCATTTTGAGGTGGAGGTTGTTCCCCCTTGGAAGCCGCAGATCGTGAAGGGGATGGGATTTTAGGCTGGGGTGGTGCACATCTAGCAGACTCCATATCTGAAGAATGAATATATATATATATATATATATATATATATATATATATATATATATATATATATATATATATATATATATGGAAATGTGAGTACTGAATGAGAAACACGGTTATTGATAGAAATTATTTGCTTATAAGTTGTACAAACCCTGAACATGATAAGCACTGCCACCATTTTCAGCACTGCTATTATTTGACTCTAGTATTCGGTTTATTGTATCCCTTAGTGTCTTATTGGGCAACAGATCATCTGCTAGCACATTTGTTGCACCACAGACGCACATTGCTTTAGAGATGATGTGATCTCGTATACCTGTATACATAATCAGATAAATAAAATGAAAGATGCATAGAACATTAGATCTTCCTCCCCCGTAATTTTTCAAACTTTTTTCTTAACTGATAGAGAACAAGAAGATCCTTGAACTGATTTGAAACTTGAATTGCTAAAAACCGCTACCACTATATTATCCGCATATTTAAAAAAGTATTGCCAATACATACATAGCAAAAATAAATGCTCAAATGATTGAGTTCTTCACAAGAGAGGAAAAAAGAAAAAGAGAAAGATACTTTAACACAAGTAAACACAACTCAAGAGCCAAACTTACATTTATCGCAGAAACTCTTGAAACAGCACTTGCTCGTTAGAACAGCATCTTTCATCACTTCTTTGCACAAAGGGCAGTGAAGTTCTGGAGGCAGATCACCAACAGTCCGAGTAGAAGGCATGCCTTCAATCTCCTTCTCAAAAGCGGCCCTGTTGTAAACGTTAAGCACATAAAAAATTTGTTCATTAATGCACACATATTGCTAACCCTGGGGATAACTTTGGATGCAATGAAACAAAATAACATACTCATTTGGTTTCAAAACTGCCACAGCGCCACTGGGTAATGCATATGAACCATCTGGGGTTGCCATTAACATAGATTTTGGAATGCCAGTTGGAGGTTTCACTCTCTTGATATCAAAATTTGGATCACCATTGGTGGGGCAATGTTGAATAAAATGCCCTGACAGAAGAAGATTATATGAAACGAAATGAGTACTTATAAACTTCTGAATTTAAAATTAAACTGATGTATCTCCTATTCTTGCTAATTTATAATAGCCTATGAGAAAGCAGTTATCAAGACTGGTGAATCTACCTGGCGTTTTGCATCTGTGACAAACATAACCTGGAGGAGGTGTTTTTCTCTCAAAGCCACCACGACCTAAAAAATTTGTAAGTGTAATTTAGTTTTAAAAAAAACAACTGCAGTATAAACATGAATATAACACAAACAAGAATAAACATACACTCTAGTGTAGCAAGGAACGTTAAATTCTTTTAGATTTTTAACAATAATATATATTTTATTTTTTTATGTGGTTTCATGATGTTATCTTTTTACGACAACGTGCTTCATGCGCCAAGTTGGAGATTAAAAGGCTCAAGATAAAGAATGCCATCACATATATAATACATACATTATTAAATCATCGAATCGACTATTTAAAGAGGATAAAAAGAGAAACAACAGGGAAGCTAAAAGATAGTTACCAAAACCACGCCCTCCCATTCTACCACCCATTCCACGCCCAAATCCTCTACCAGCACCAAATCCATCCAAATTTTGCCTGAAAGATAATAAGCCAACGTCAGTCCTCCATATTGAAATTAAAATATCAGAATAAAAGGAGGCTAAAACTCAGAGAGAGATCTCACTGCTGCCAGTCCAAGGCTGGTGTATCAATTAAGGCCTGAATTTTGCTGTCCTCGTCAGCTTTACTAGGAGCAGGAGCATCCTGAAGTTGGTTGGTAGACACAACTGGCACAACTTCCGGAATTTCATACAAGTCATTACCAAATTCATCATATTCTGAACCATCAGGCTACAAAACCCCACCAAAAATGTGTTATCATCCCTAATTGCTAAATGTGTAATCTCAATATATATGACCTAGTTCCTAACGTATTAATGCTAAACACAGCTTACATAGTTAGAAACAGAGAAGCCAGGTCCTGAAAAGTTACTCTTTGCCATTTGTGCACTCTCCAGCTCATTAACCACTTTTGGCCTGCAGTGTAAATCACAAACAACTCAACTAAAGCCCTAAATTTGACAAGCATAACATCAATGTTCAACACGCACAAAGTTGTTGCGGAGTTGATAAACCATGATTTGGTTTATTCGGCCATGAAAAGAAGTGGTCAAAGCTAAGTAGTCAAGCCTAAGCCACCAACAAATATATGATCTCTGAAAAATCATAATATGAACTATTTAAAATTTAAAGGTTTTGAAACTGTACTCGGCTTGTTCAGTAACAGGTGCTGCAACTATGGGCATGCGAGGCTGTCCAGGAATTCGACGTATTAAAACAGAAGTATTTTTTGGTATCAACATGTCTTCATCAAGATATTCTGAAATTGCAAAAGATAACACTTCTGTGAAACACTATAAATAGATTAATCCACTTCAACCGAAGACAAGATAATCCCCAATATCACCCGAAAAAACAACCCATTTCTGCACTTAAATCCATAATTATTAGCTAGTTTAATTATCTTTCAGATTGGTTTATATGAGCCCTATAAACGCACTCCAGCTAAATATAAACTTTCAAAATGTAAATTGAGCTTAATCATAGCCTCATATTGTACTTCCTCCAGAATGGACCAAGATACTAACCAGCATCAGGCTACTAATAAAATCAATATATAATAAACCACCAATTCAAAGATCTTGTTTCCCCTATTAATGTTCATTATGAAATATTGTTTATTATGAAATAATCTAGACGACATTTAACTTCAACTTAACAGGATTGTAAGAGAATGAAATTCAAGAACACATAAATTGACTAATCCAGAACTTAAAAACCCACCTTCATTAGTCTGGGCATTGGTGACGACTAGGTCATAATCAGTGCCCCTGCCCAATTGCTTGGATTCATATATTTTTTCCTTCAAAGAGGCAACTGTTATAAAATGTCCATCGATTGGAATCGAGTCATAATCTTTTGCACTTTTAAACTTGTAATATACTGCCATAATTTAATATAAATTCTTTTTCTTTTCCCTCAAAAAAAGATATCAAGAACAAGCACAATATGCACTACTAGTATCAATAAAGGCGTTTATATAAAAGAAAAATATCAAACGCCTGAATTGAACACCGAAACAAAAGATATAATAACAGTACAAAAATCAACGATCAAAAATCTCTATTAATTTTTTTCCGTTTTTCTACTCTTCAGTAACTCTGGGAAAGATCAAACCGACTCAGGAAAAGCTTCAAACTGCAAATCTGCATAAGGCTTCAATCAAATCGTTGAAACATCTTCACGCGATAATCATTGGACGCTTCAAACGATCTGCGTAGATTCTCCGGTTCGTCAGATTCTTGCGATCGGATACAACTCCACGGGAACTACCGACTTTGGATATCAATGAACAGATCGAAAGACGTGACGAGCTATGGCCTCCAAATACCCGATTTTTTTCGATGAATAACGGGTTACCCTAATCCTTCTACCTGCCGCCGACCTCTTCCCTCGCTTGATTCTTCCGAAACAGCGACAGATTCGCTTCCAAACTCTCAGATCTACTTTCAGATTATTAGGTTTCCTTCCAGTCGTCGCGAATCATGAACATATAACCGAGAACTTCTTCAAACACGAAAGGAATCTCGGTTTTCAGCGGTTAATCCTGTGAATCACCTTTGGAAGTTCGCCGATTGGAGATTCGCGTATATGATTCAAAGAATCGAGAAGATCGTGTTCGTCGATGCAAAATTAGGGCAAGATCGCCAGATCGATGTAATCACAATACGTGCGAGACTCGCCACCCTTGGAGAGTTGGAGATAAAGCGGGGTGTACCTTTAGTTTTTTATAGTGCTGCATTATTTACACATTCATCCCTACACTCTTCCGTAATGGCATTTTTTTCTTCAACTTGTCGTCAACTAAAAACAAAATGTATTACCAATTAAAAGAAAATGTTAAAAGTAAGTATGGATTAGGAAGCACAAACGCAACTTCTTCGCTCTTTTTCTTGATCTTCAAGAAAATTTTATCTATCTATCTATATCTATATCTATATATAAAAGTCATACAAATTTTTTAAAAATAACCAAAAATTGAATTTTAATTAACCAATCACAACCTTCAATTTTAAAATTATTTCATTCTCAAAACAATTTTGGAAAGATTAAAAATCATGGATGGATAGGATAAATTTGAATTCAATTTTAAATCTATTGGGAGGGGGTTGGATTAAAATTATGAGGGGTTTTTATAAAAGTTATGAGGGGGTTTTAAGAGATGTGAGGGGGTTTTATAAAAATTGCATACTAATGTAATTAATTATAAGTTGTTTATAAATTATGTTTAGTAACTTTTGTGATATATTTTGTTTAGAGAAAAAATAATTATATATTTACAACCGTCTCATTTTTATCTACGTTTTGGTAAAAAATTTATTGTAATATGACACTTTTTTGAAATTATTATATTCTCATC
Source organism: Pulicaria dysenterica (assembly GCA_947179395.2). NCBI lineage: Eukaryota > Viridiplantae > Streptophyta > Magnoliopsida > Asterales > Asteraceae > Pulicaria > Pulicaria dysenterica. The sequence continues at coordinate 53,996,965 of OX359296.1, forward strand.
ACAAAGGTGAAATTTCATTTACTGTATTATTTTTATTTGAAAATTTTAATATCTTAAATACACTTTAAAAATACTCGTACGTGTACGGGTCAATAAACTAGTATTTTTAATAAAATAAATAAATCCTCAAGGATTCTCACACGATTAATCATACGAAATTCATTTTAACCGCATGTTACGGCAGTGATCTAACATAAACTAAATATAAAAATAACATTTAAACACAAATATTAAAATATAATATATAATGTTTGGTGCAAGTTTAAATATATATATTTGTAACTAAGTAATTTTCATAATAATGTAATATAATAGTTAATTAGTTATTGAATGAAATATATTCTTTTAGTATTAGATCACAGAAAATATATTTTTAAATAAATATCATTTTACAATAAAATTTATATTAAAATATAGATACAAATAATACGGTGACAAACATATATTAATACTTACACTAGATGTTATATTTTAAAAGTTATAAGACAAAAATAAAATAACATAAAACTAATTCTTTAAATAAAAAATAATAATTTTGTAATACTATTGTGTGCGAAAACAACACAATAACCTCTCAAAAGGGAAAAAAACAAGCATGTAGGTGGAAAGATTCGAACCTAGGTCACAGGAGTTGAAAAATGACATGCTACCCAACCTATCATATAGAACGAGATAGGTTTTTAACTGATCGTTGCAGCGGGTATTAGTGTGACCACCTCTTTAATGTATTCCTCTCTCGCTGTCTCTTTTAACTTTTAATGTATAATGTTTAGTCCAAGTTTAAATATATATTCGAGTAATTATCGATATAAATAATAACACAGTATAATAGTTATTGAATGAGATCTACTTTTTAGTATTACATTATAGAAAACATATTTTTTAATAAATATCATATTATGATAAAATTTATATCAAAATGTAAATAAAAATAAGACGGTCACAAATATATATTTATTTTTATAGGAGACATTGTAGCTTAAAAGTTATAACAGGAAAACAAAAAACACATAAAATTATTTTACCGAGTAAAATAATAAAAATATTTAATAGTAAGGTGGCAATGAAAAGGAAAAAAAGACAATAGCGCACTCGAACCAAGAAAAATAAACCCAAGTCGAAGCTTGAACACCGGTTATTTTTCTTTAAATGTTTTCATGCTTGCCAATCCGTCAAACAGTTAGTATTCATAATAGCATTTACTAAAATAGAATAAAAATGGTTTTTATCTTTGTGGACATGAGCACAACCCGCATGATTTCAATTCAATATTTATATTCATTATTATTTTGTAAAGATAATTAATAATGTATGTTAATTCTTTTGCTCTTAGAACTTTTAACATAATATTTCATAAAAGTATAAATATATATTTGTAACCAACTCATTTTATATGATCAAAATTCTACCAAAATATAATATTTATTAAAAGAATGTTACTAATAACCTACATAAAAAAGATATTAGGGTTAACTTTTACTAAATAAAACAATTAAGAAACATGTTTGCCAAACCCAAATTTTAAAGAGTAGGTGGCGTTTATATTGTCCATAGAAATTTTCAAAATGTAAACATAAAAGCAAAAAGAAAATAATTGATATAAAAAAGTGAATATAATATTATAAATATAAAAGGAAAATAATCAAAAGCTTTAAAAAATAAATTTATAAAACGCGCGTCTAAAGTATGGTAAGGAAAAAGAAAAGGCGTTAGCTGGGGCTCGAAACCCAGACCTTCAATATGATGCTACAATGGACTTGTCATTCTGCCCAAATATCCTTTGTTAACTTTTTTCAGCAACAATATATATAACAACTAATTACATTGTTACTGTTCATTTCCTATGAAATGTTATATATATAAAATTATAATAATTATTTGCGGCATAAAATATATGTCGTTTTATAGAAAAGTTATTGTTTATTGTATAGTAACTTTTTCTGCTAAATGTTATATATATATAATACTTGGAACATGTAGTATGGAAGTTTTTGAGATTTGTATTTTATATCTATGTATCTGATAAAAATAAATAAACATGAGATTTTAAATAATGGAGAATCATTTAAAGTAATCAAAAAATCCTTTGATCGAAGGATTTTAGAGATACTAGGGGTAATTCTAGGCTTTTGAAATACTAATACATTATATTTGTCATTTTTTGTCATTTTATAATATGAGTATAATGGTGGATATGTGTGGGGTATGAGTCACCAACCAAGTGGTGAAGATGGTGTCACACCATGATAAAGTGGTGGAGATGGTTAAGGGGTGTAAGTACAATGTACCAGTGGGCAAAGTGGTGGTGGATTGTGGTTCGTACTCTGTGTGTGTGTGTGTGTGTGTGTCTAAGCGAGTCTCAAAATTTGGTGTACTGAGTAATGACCACTACGAGGCTGAGTTGTGGTTTGAGTGGTTGGAGAAAACAAACTGATGTAGCGATATGGTAAATGTGGTGAGATGTTAGGGTTGAGTTATAAATACTCTTAGAATGTTTGCAACCTTTACTTTTCACCACACCTACCACAATGTCACGTCGGCTTTCTACTCCTACCTCTAAGTCCACAACTCAGCTTGCTAGTGGTCACTCTTCACCAAGCCAAATTCTAGGACCTACAGAAAGCAAGCAAACAAAAAAAGAAAAAGAAAAAAAGTACAACATAAACATCACTATAAAACTAAAAAAGAATGGAATTGACTCCTTTGTGTAATATCCATTTACCAGATGTAATATTTGAATTATTAAAATAAGAATTTGAAAAATAAGTACGAAATATTGATATTTATCTTAATTGAAGTCAAGGGATTAAAGGTGAATACTAGCAAAGTAGGAAAGAGTATTTATACCCAGATTAAGGCATAAAGCCCTAGTTATTTCACTATAGATGTATTAACTACCCTAAGAAAGTATGTGTGTGTTATGGGTGTGAAGCGTGAACCAATAAAAGGAAGAACGAGATTGAAACTACATCAAAACGTTTGAAGATATCGGGATAATCATCAGGTAAGACCCCTTGTACCTTTATGATCATTTGTGTATCAATTTCATGGCAATCGAATAAGATTCGATGTGGTTTTGATTGGTTTATGGGCTTTTCGAACAATATGAAGAGACCGAGACTTTTAATTCAACTTTGGACCTTTAAACCTTGTTAAAACTTCAATTAATATATAGAGGTTTGTTTTATGATGTTTGGGAGCTAATGCAACTAGAATTGTGTGATTTGAGTAAGTTTGATCTATATGAATTGTCAAAGCTCTTTAGAGTAAGTGAATCAAAGACCTGAACTTCGTAAATGATATTATGCTAATAAGCTTAATCGTAAATCCGGAAACTTTGTGTGAATCGTAAACTAAAGTGGGAATGGACTCGAAACATTGGATCGTAAATGGGAAAAACAATTGTAGATAAGGTTCATACGGAAAACGTAAATCTCATATAAGAAGCTAAATTGCAATTTGAGGGTTGAGTCACTTAGGGGATTCCCCATGTTTACGAATCGCAAATCAACCATAGGGTTGAATAGAAGACAGACTAAAACATGAATAGACAGTCGAAAACTTGGGAACCATAAACTGTGAATCAAAAACCTCAAAAGATGATGAATCATAAATAACGGCCCAGGGGAAATCGTAATTCATGACTTGAGTGGAATCACAAAATATGAATTTGAATGCAATTGTAAACTGCGCATACTGAACAAATCGTAGAATGTACCCATTACCCCAATCGTAAAATGGTAAACATAATTGTAAATTGAGTACTTGGCCTCAATCGCATACCATATGAATCATGAAATAACCAGAGTGTCGGTTTATGGGATTTCATAAGGTGTTAGTGTGTTTAGGACTTGTGGTCCAAACCCATATCTAATATTGTAAAAAACTAAACTGTAGAGCTTTTGTGCTTCAATCAAGTGAGTTACACTAACTTGCTCATTATATTAGTGTGATATGTGCATGTGTTGTATATGTGAAAGTGCAACTATCGAGTTTATGTATGAAGTGAAGGGTTATGTTATATTGCGGTGAGAATACAGCTCAGAAACAATTAGCCATGTAAAAATCATTGGTACGGCTTAGGTAGTCAACTGTGACTCAAAGTGTGAAATCGTTGTCAATGCACTACTTTTGGTATTATGTGAATGATTATAATCATGGAGATGTTTGTGTTATATACATACCTAGTGTTGTGTGCAAGTTGTGTGCTCGTTAAGCTTTATGCTTACTGTTGTGGTTTCATATCTATTCAAGACAGGATCACAAGAAGGCTCTAACAATGTGAAGACGACTAGTCCTTTTAAAATGTTTTATGATGTTTTCTTTATTATAAGTACATTTGAATAATGGAAACAACGTTCTACAATCATTTACTCAAGTTAAGAGTTTTGTCATGACATGTAGTTTTGGGTGTAGGACCTCATTGCATTTTATTAGGAATGTTATGATTGTTAAATTGCTCTGTTATGTAACATGTGAGTAACATTAAGAGCGTTACGAGCAAGTAGGAATGTGGGTGTTGACGAACAAGTTGTCATTTTTCTTCACATTATTGTTAATAAGGTGAAGAATCGAGTCATAATACTTCATTTCCATCGTTTTAAGTGAAACAGCTAGTCGGCCATGAATGTTGAGGGGCATTTGCTTGTGAGTTGATATTGAAAAGGTGACATTATTTTAGGATGCGGATCGGGAAGGAAAAAGGACTATGTGAAGTACATTTTAGAGCAGTTTTTTTTGGGGGAGGGAGGACTTGTTTGTTTACGAGTCTTCGTTATCAAAACTATGTTATAAGGCTATGTTTGATTGTATTTGACTAATTTAAAAAACAAACAGAAATTCACAAATGCAAATCCCGATGCATAGGTTGTACTTTCTCTTCACAGGTATGGGCAAGGGGTAAAACTATTCTAGCATCGGCAAGGATTGACTAGAGACTGAATACATCAAGTTTCCAAACCAAACTAAACCTCTAAGGTAGGAAAATCATATCAACTAAACACTTGATAAATTTTACAGTCTTACAAAATATAAAATTAAAAATCCTATAAAATCTAAATTTTTATATAGAATACTAATCATAGAAAAAATTAATGAATTAAACGCACCCCTTAGAACATTACGATTTTTCTTACCTTTTCTTTCCCCCTTTCTTAGATCTAACAAATGAAAACAATATTTATGTCGTACTAAAATAGCTTGAAATGAAAACTTCATATGTGTCAACAAAATTGTAAGCAAAATAGTAAGTATTGTCCCTCTCTAGATATGGAGCCTTTCACTTAAATGTATACATCTAACCGATGTTATCCTCGACTGTTTTCAAAACCCCATGACTATCTATTAATTGGAACCCTTGGGGTTTGAACACTTAACATAATAACATCCCCTATGAAAAGCAAGAATACTAATCGGTAGGGTGATGGTTAAACAAAATAGTATATATGTTGTATTAAAACAGATGTATATAAGAACTTCATATCCGCGTTAAAAAATGCATAACTTAACCCAGTCAAAATTGCATATTCTCATGACAATAATTCTGAACCATTCTTGACGATCGGTACTAGAAAATTTTCGACCCAAAAGTTGGAGACCATTTAAGCGGTGATCAAGGGAAAAATTAAGGAAAGATAAACCATACATTTGCATTTACATGCATAATCTTAACACCATTAAACCAAAAAATTCAAATAAATACATAAGAAGTGCATGGGAAACTTATAAGTTTTACAATGTCTTGAGTCACCTTGTTAAACAACTCTTTGTTCACCAGGTCGAGCAGCAAAGAACCAAACTTGAAGCGAACAAGTTCAATCGACTAAAATCTCAATCACGGTATCTAGCTAAATAGAGGTTTCACAGGTTCAATTGACTAGAGCTGGGCTGGTTGTAAAACTTGAAGTGAACAGGAACAAGAAAGAAAGCTAAAAGAAGTCATATGTCTGTCAAGATTAAAGATGAAACAACCACAACATAAGCAAGAAAGAAGAATATGGCTATCTGCATGAACAACTTTGGATTATCTCTCATGTTTGGTGATGTCACCGCCCTGCAAAACAAAAATAGGTTCAGGTTTATTTCTAGAGGTTAAAAACGATCACAACCCACGAACTCTGTACATCTTGTACTACACAAAATAATTAATTTCAGATTTTTTCAGGTTTGTCTTACATGGAAGATGTAGAAAACTTGACGGTCAGGGGGTTTAACATGAGTCAAAACAGGAGATTTCCTTTCAAGTCAGGGTTGGGTTAACCCAAAACACTTTTTTGTCCAATTTTTGTAATATTAGTGCATGCCAATACCCTAATCAGCCACAATCAGGTCAGACCTAGACGCACTCTTTTACTCCTACATGGCTACATGACCAGTAAACCCTAATACCCCAACTACATGACATTTAACCAGGTATATACCCCTCAGCACAAATGTACAGCAGGTCAATTGAGAATCACGTTGCTCATTAAAGGGGAAGAAGTAAATGAAGTTGGTGATATCAGTATAATCGAAACCTAAGAAGTGGAAGAACCTCTTGCTGAGGCGAATGCCAAGCTTTAGACATCAGCAAAGTAGCATCAGATTCACATTATCATGATCTCAAAACTAAAATTGATGGGTGAAATAAACAAACTTCATGCCTTGAATCCTTATTCACAAAGGTGCAACTAATTCATCTCTAAGAAATTAGCAACGGCGTTTACACCACTTCTTAATTATAAGAATCAGAAAGCTAGTTCTTCCCCCCCCCCCCCCCCCCCCCACCCAAAAAAAAAAAAAATCGACACACACCTCCACCAACCACCACAAAACAAGGGGTGGGGAGAGGGGGAAAGAGAAAGACCATAACCAAAGAGGGCGCCCACCGGTAGTTTGGCTAAGGCAACTGTGTTTTCTTTAACCGACAAACTTACAAAGTCCAGTTTCGGCAACAAGGAGTTTCTGTGAAGCTGAAAGGTATCAACTCCCTTCTATTAGACCAAACTTCACTGTTGGTTCATCCATCTCAGTATAGATACTAATGACGCTTTGAGCTTAGACTATTTCCAGTAGTGACAACTTGAAGATCAATTAGCCAATTTCACCTCTTTTTTTAAAGTCCCCAGGGTCAACCCTGAAATGAGCCATCAGGCATACAATAAACCCCAAGAAAGGTTGGGGCCGATAGGGGTTCCCCAACACTGGTACCCTCATGCTCATAAAGATGAAGCAAGTCAATGAACAAACCGAGATAATTCGCATCGGTCAGAGTCTAGGCCAAGAAAAAAGAAACTTCGTTGAGGCTTTGCATCGTTTACAAGGCATAGAATAAGGCCAAAATCCCATATAAGTACCCAATCCCCATTATGAGACAAACTACATGGGTCAGAATACTTCACTAAGATTTAAACTGAAGTCTGGGACTCTGGGTTTCATCGAGTTAGATTCCGAGAATGTGATGTGAAAAAAGCAGCCTTTCGTATGCCATATGGCTTGACGAATGCTCCTGCCACTTTCCAGGCCGTCATGACGAGATTTTCTGTCAGTTGCTTCATAATGGAGTAGTCATTTTGTTTGACAACATTCTAGTCTATATTCCTACTTGGAAACATCGTTAAAAAAAAGGAACAGAGTCACAGACTACTATACTTGATGAACAGCCCAATGGGCCCAAAGAATGGAAGGTTTATTATAGAGGGCAAGAGACATGCAGGTAAAGATGAAGAAAGTTAGTTGCTCTATGAGAGGGAAACAATACTTGTGTGTGTGTGTGTGTGAGAGAGAGAGAGAGAGAGGATATGTTGTTAATTTTCTTGTTTGTTGTTTGGCTGTAGTGTTTGGGCAGGAAGGAACCAGGATACTGTACCTCTGATTTCATCATATTTCCATCTCAATGAACCCACTCTTTCAATTCACTCGTTGTCTTAAAAAAACTAGCAATCTTCTTATCAGTTAAACATGATTAACTTATTAAAATAACAATATAACTTCTTGAAGTAACACTAAAAATACACTTCATGTGACTAGTGCGTCATGAGGTATAATATAACCTGAACAGAAAAATAATTTTGTGCATTGGGTTTGTGCGTGTTAGCAGACTGGAGTGAGTGGAAATTACCGAGCAATGCGCTGAGAAAGCCGAGGGAAGGGCATGCTCTGAATAAAGACGATACCAGGTCCTGTCAACATTGCTGTTACTAGATTGTCCCCCTATGAAAAATCAGCATGAAATCACAATTTTATAAAGCAATAATGATGAAGCAGCACACACACATTCAATTAGATATTGTATGAAACTATGAGGATCTTTGTTTTTTTCTTCTTCTTTTTTCTTTTCTCTGGTAACCCCCTGTAGGAAGTCTCCCATAAACCAGTCCCACAGGCCACAGAGTGGCACAGCCAACATACCCAAAACCATTACAGGACAACCATCACCTCTTTGAAAAAAAATAAACCCGATATGTCCAGAAAAAAGTAGTATCCAATTTGTCACAGAGAAAATTCAATACCAAACCAAAAATTAAGACGCATGGGATCCTACTAAATTACTAATGTGTCTGTTAATCCTGTATTCATTCATATATAAAGTTGTCATGAAAATTCAACCGGATTCCTAATTTGGAATGGGCCTCTATTTTCTGGATTACAAGGAAAAACATCTCTGTCAATTAGGAATAGAGGTGATACAGAGTACTAGAGTACTAAAGAGTGTGGACATGTTTCTAAAAAGAGCAAGAAAGACACCTATTTTCCACTCGCTCACCCCCGAAAAGAAATAAAGAAAAACAATGTTTCAGAATAGTAGCAAATAAAAGAGCTTTGGGATAAGATGAGTAAAGAACAAAAAAGAATTAAAGTAACCACGTCACCAAAGAATAAGCAAGTTACCCCAAAAACCACTCTCCTCATAGGACCATTGTAGTTTACTTGTGCATTGACTGTAGATGGCAGGGCAACAATGCTAGACATATCAACTGAAAGCGTCTCACCCACCTCAAGATTTTTCTGCACCACTAAACCAGAAAGAGAAGGAAACTAGAAAGGTCAAAGCATTATTTAGAAATCATATTCAAAATGTAACACAATATGCCTGCAAAAACCAGAAGCAAACTTCTCTTTTAAAAACCAATAAAGGTAGCACAAGACAAAGAGTGTGAGTAAAGTAATAACTGATATAAGATAAGCTGTAACTATTTACCTATCAGCACCATATATTCCCAACAAATGTAAGTGCCATTTTAATTATTTATTATTATTACTATTATATATACATATATAGTCAAAACAGTAAGTTATAAACAGCATACCAGATCCACCTCCTACTATGAATGCCAAGTCTTGGCCGGATAGCTTTTGTCTCAAGAATCCCTACATAAGGTGCGTGAACGTCATTTGGAGTGTCTGACTACCTGTTGGAAGAAATATAGCTCAGGGGAACAAAATCTCACCTCTATGCCAGGTACAACATTACGGGCCCTCTGATCAAAGCTATTACTGACCTTCACATCACCAATGGAGCAAAGGAATGCATCTGGCTACAGATATACTACTAATAAAGCCACATAGAGACCAAATATACGACATAAAGGACGAGGCACAAAGATCTAATGAATTAAATACCTGGCACAAAATTTCACCACCAAACTTTGCTAAGTCAATCTGCAGCATTTAAACTAAGATCAGTTATCCAACATGTCAACTAAATCAACTACAAACTAGGATAACACGAACCGGGAGAATCCTTGCTAGAGAAGGTGCTGCAATGCCAACGAATCCATCACTTGAACCAGTATTTACAAAAACTGTGCTAGTCACATTCTTGCCAAAAAGCCACTGCCACATTCCTGCCTCATTTTCTGGAGCATAAACATTCTCCATCTGGGTGGATCCAGACATGTAGCACATACAGCCTGCAAAGAGTTTTGTGATTTAATATGCCATAACGCAACAAAAGTTCTTAAAATATACGGAAGTTATGTCATTCTCAGTTATAACTTTATCCAAGTTTTTTTATAAGGGTTTTGCATATTTTGGCCCATGGCTAGCCCATTATTATGTTCTATATTTTATGGTTTTGTTAAAAAAAGATGCAAGTTATATGCATACTTCTATCATGGTATCAGGTGACACAGCTTGTGATACAATCCTAAATAGCTGATGCCTTCTGAACAAATACACATTATGTCTACTTATGTAGCCACATGGCTTGGTATCAGGCCACACGGTTGTGCACGCTATCCCCATTCTATATAAATATGAATATATTTGTAATTATGACATATGTGCCCTACATTTATAATGAGGATAACATGCACAACCTGTCAGGCATAGCCGCATAGGGCTACTTATGTAACCATTTGCATTATTTTCTACTCTGTTAGGGTATCTATGTGGTCAATGGCCTCCTATTGTTCTCTACGTATTACAGCTTTGTTTTAACAGGATACTTGACTGGTTAAACAAACAGGATACTTGAGTGGTAAACCAGGTAACATAATCACTCAGTAATACGAGATATTTATCTAAAATAGAATCACATACAGAAACACGTAAACAGATATTTGGCTGGTTAAACAAAGTAACATAATCAATACTGATGTACCTGGCCTTGCACTAACCTTCTCCTCTGGTTTCAACATTATCTAGCATTGACAATTATAATCAAACCAATCAGGAGGAGGTTATTTTGGTGAAGATAAAAGCTCTTTGGGAAAATTATAAATTACGGACCTGAACTATTTGAGCCTCACCACCTAAAATCTGAAAAGGCGTAAGATCTTCTTGCTGACTCTGTTGAAAGTTAACACAACAACAACAGGACCCAATCCCGCATAAGCAGGGTATGGGGTGTTGAAAGTTAACACCATGGGCAAATTATAGAAGAGTTAAGAAAAGAATGGATATATGCTTGAAGTTTTTAATGTTGAAGCTACATCCTAGTACAACATATATACAGGCAAAAACTAGAAGCAACCATCCTACAGTTGATTCGAGTTGAGACATTACATTTATGTTCCCTTCTGCTGTCTTCATAAGCACAAGCCAACTTTCAACCTCTCTTTATATATGATCGTAACACACGAAATTTCATACAATTAATGAAACACAATAACACGTGTTAAATAAGAAGACGGGAAATTTTTCCTCAAATATGAAGTGCCTGATATTAAAGGATGTTCTCTTCAAGAAAAAACTATATGATTTGAAGGCTAAAGTACAGCCAAAATAGTTAAGCTAGTTCAAACATCTTACAAAAAAGTGAAGACAAAATAAATCATTCACTAAAAGAAAGGTTTCTCCTTTGATAAATCGTTATCTACTTCAAAGAAGGATGCCAAGTTCGTTCCTTAAACCTTATACAGGTACTGAAGTAGACGTGCTAGGAGAATTATTGGCAGAGCTTGAAACTGCACAACTGAATTGGATTACGACTTCATATCTTTATATTTAATTTCTGATATTGACAAATTTTAAGAAAAGGTTCCTTCTCGAACTCGTTCCTTTCACGACCCTCGGTGGGTACTTACCTACTTCTCACTACAGACATGGTGTATGCTTTTTAGTTCCAAGCACCCATTGATCCCGCATATGACATACCAGACAAAATAGTTCCGTTATTGTTATCACAATGATATGGTTAAACCATGTCAGGGAAAGAATAATTTATGAATTATGAAAAGGAAAAGTTATTTCTATCACAGTTTCTTACTTGCAATTTGCATTTCTACAGTGCCTAGCATATCACCAGCTAAAAATCTTTCTTAAAAAGAAAAACTGAAAAAGCAAACATACTGTTTAAGGGGAAACTCTTAGTGTTCTGACCGCAAAAGTACAAACATTTTCCCTACTACCATGCCAGCAAGTGATATATATTCCAACAGCCAACCATATAGACACTAAATTTGGTGAAGTCAATAGTCAACCAAGTAAAAGGATGATCGTCACTTTGATAATGCACCATTATGATAAAGGGTTACCTCATTCTTACTCAAACGTAAAAGTGACCAATTGGGGTTTCATTTGAGTATTAGATATAGAATGCTATCAATTGTACATCTAATAGCCCTTTAAACCCTATCTGAGACAACCTATACCTCATTTCATGGCTCGTGTGTGCAACTGGGTTTATCTCGCCTCGTTTAACAACTGTTGATCTTACTACTATTCAAACTTTGCAATATCATCGACAAACTCATCAGTTGCATAGCAAAACAATTACAATTAAGGATCTCAAAGTCACAGAGGTTTAGTTGAAAGTTCGAATTGATCACGCTTCTATACAATTCAGATACCTAACTACACACACATGTATTCAATTCTGAATATTCAACAGATGAACAACATAAACTGAATCAAATGCAACAACAAATCAAAAGGTTGAGGCTAAAATCAAGAGCACCTGATAAACAAAGGGCTGAAAGGGCGTTGAAAAGAACGGAGCTGCCATGAGCGAAGAAGAAAACACGCACTAAATTTTGACAGAAATCAAATATTACTGAAACCGAAACCGCACGAAAGAGATCGATCTGCGATCGCGGACTCTAGGATCGATTTTGTTCTTTATAGATTTGACAATGCTAGAGGAATTCCTAAATGACCACTCGCATTTTATTAGATTACCATGTGCAAGACTGTAAGTTTGATTATGGAGGAGGGGTAAGACTGACATTTCATGAGTTCTACAATTTATATTGGGTTTTAACTTTTTACTGGACTCTAAAAAATTTCACCAGGTTTATTATTTTGACTTTGGTTTCAACTTAAAAACTGGAATAAATTGAAAGTATGAATTTGTCCAAGCACATTTGGTTAGAAGACTATGTTTGACTGAAAATTTGTAATTTCCATGTAATACTACATCCTTAGAATTTTGCAAATCATTTCTCTTACAGCTTTATGAAATAATTTGCTAAATCCTTTTCACACATAATTATATTTCATGTATTTCATATCATCCATCATCTTCATCTTCGGTGATCGACAACTATGACACCGACGTTGTTCCTTTCATTGTCATCAGCAAAACGGGTTCAGTTTTGATTTCGACTTCAACGATTAATGTTTGATTTCCTTCCACGTCAATGACTTCGACGATGATGCCTTCCAAGTTTAATTTCGACTTCAACGGCTTTGGTCTCTTCCAAATATCGTTCCACGGTGATTTCTTCTTTATCTTAGGTTTGATATTTGTTTGAGATTTGAATTGTTCGTTCTTTATTGATTTCTTGGTTTTCATTAAGTAATTTCTACAGAAGATTTGATGTGCTTCATTGGCAAATAGGGTTTGATCTATCCAATGTAATTTGGTTTAATAAATCAATCTTTGATTTGTTGTACATAAATCTTGTTGATTGGATGTTCTTCACTGATTTCTTAGATTTGTTCTTCACCAAGATATTGGTTTCATATATTACTAGTTTAATACGGGGATTGTTCATAAAAAATTTAAACATTTATTATGTGAACTTTCAATATATAATAAATCCATATTTCGATAATAAAAAAAACATTCATGAAAATCGAAAGATGAAGAAAGAATATTGATATAACCACATATTTGTGCTGATAATTGTTAGCCGTTTTAAGAAATAAATAAGGATAATTAGTGGGAAAATTTTAAGAATTATTTGAATCTATTTTGAAATAGAGAATTATAATTGGTAAAAGATATTCTAAAAATAGTTTGACTATCTCATAAGCTTACATTTTTAATATATACGCTTAATACTCGTGTACAAATACGAGAATGGTTAATGTAAATTTTAAACATTTTATGGTTATATATGTAAAATCATTAACATATATAGTAAAATAATTATAAATAATATATAACGATATAAAATTATCTTTTTCATAAATTTGTTAATAGCATCCAATAAATTTTCAATATAGTTTATTTTAACGTGATACAACAAAAGTTGTTGGTTCACTTTACATAAATGTGTTTATCTTCCTCTAACTTTTAAAATATGTTCTTGTAATTTGAAAGTAAATTTAAATCATTACTAAGGATAAATATATGCATAGTAATTTACGTGATAGGATTTTTTAATAAAAACAATTTCTTATATATTTATGTGTGTGCGTGAGGATTAAGATTTATATGGCAAAAGGAGTGCATGTGATGTCATATTTTTAAAATCAAATGATCTAATTGGTTTAATTCTATATACAAAAAGAAATTTTAACTAACAACTCTATTATTTAGAAGATTATGAAACGCCACCCCTAACGAGCTTAAAATTAGAGTTAATTTAAACTTTTTAAACAACGATTATCAAAAGCGTGCAGCGGGAATAAACACCAATTACAAAAGCAACGTTGTTTGACTCGGCTAATTAATTACACCAAAAATTAAGCCAAGTTCGTTATCTACAAGCGTTACCTACAAATTTCCGACCATCGGATCCATACATATAACAACGTGTTTCCCAAAAGGTATTTACAACAAAAACTACCACCAGTCCCGCCTCACCAGGCATCTAGCATCAACCTGCGAAAAAGGTAAATTTTGCACCGTTAGCTACAACTAGCTAGTGAGCACCAATTACACATAAGCATCAATAAGCAGGCTATCATGTATCAGAACATCACACAAGACTATTCTATCATATTGCGGCGAGCCAAACGTGTCAGCAGGAGTCGTATATTGCAGGGGAGCCAACCCTGCTTAACAACCCAACAGCAGTCCACGTGGTACACCATGTATTTCATGCTGGTTCCAATCTATCAAGGAACCCAGTTCCATAGAGGAACGGCGGCCTACAGAGCCCTATCCAAGTGTATACTACTTGAGTACCGTTAGTTCCCAAATCCGTAGTCCCTAAGGACCCTGGGAACCCAGCCAGATACTAACACCCGTCTACCTGATTGACCTCCGTGTTCTCCAGTTCAGTGTCCGGACATAACTTTATAAACAAATAGCTGATCCAATAAGGATCCAGTTCATGCGTGCATATAATCACAACAATATCTTTCATATCAATAATAAGCATGCTTGTACAACTCTATCATAACATACCTCATTTTCCACGTATCAATACACCAATCACGTGTCAACATATACCACGGATAACTTACCTACTGAGACTCATGGGAAACCGGTACTCACCTCGAGATTACAGGAGGCAGATATGAATGCGAGAATCCCAAGAGCACACAGAATCGTCCGAGTCACCTAACACAGTAGGTTCAGGCTTAGACACCAATTAACAACACTCAACACCACTTAAACTACAAGGCTGTCAACATGAAACCCCTGCTTGCGACCGCAAGGGGTTTCCTTGCGACCACAAGGGTCATTTAAACACCCTTCTTGCGACCGCAAGGTTTTACTTGCGACCGCAAGGGTCCTACCCAAACCACCCCAGCTTGCGACCGCAAGGGCACAACCATGCGATCCCAAGGGTGGTATCTTGGGGGTTTACGATCGCAAGTTATGTACTTACGACCGCAAGTAACAATTCTTCGTCCTTAGACGGTAAACCACGGCAACGACCTCCTTACGATCGCATGACCCATGCATGCGATCGCAAAGCACAACAAATACCTATGCGATGGCAAAGGATTACCATGCGGTCGCAAGGACACTTTTTACAGCGAGCTTCAGCTCTGTTTTCCGACAGAAGCTGTTTCTCGGGTTTCTGACACCAAATCCGATTCAAACTCAACCTTAATTGTTTCTACGGTTTATCTAACATATATAGAAGCTAACCAACACGTTTTGCACACAAAACTACATCAAAACAACATATGAATCCATCAAAATGGATCCTTTCACCACTTGACTCAAAACTAGGTTTTACTCAAGAAAACTTACAAAGATAAGATGAACACCAGCTGTAGGAACAGATTAAAACTCGATTTCAGCTTACAATCTTGATCTATCTTGGTTTTCCTCTTCAAATCAACAAGAGCTCTAGTATGTGTGTGTGTTGTCGTGAGTTTGTGTGTGTATATGTTCTTAATGTGTTAACAGGGGATAAGGAAGGCTTTTAGACCGACCTTAATAAGTTAATACCCCTCACGGGTATTTCGTTCTCCTATTCAACTTAAAACACAACTTAGACATGGGCAAAAACGGTCCTGGACCACGCCGGTCCGGTCCGGTCCGGACCGGGTCGGTCCCTGGCCGGTCCGGTCCTCGGCGGACCGGTATTCGCGTAAGACCATTTCGATAAATTCGGTCCTCGGGCGGTCCTAGACCACTTCCGGACCGGTCCACGTCCGGACCGGTCCGACTTCGGTCCTGGACCGGTCCGTTTTTCGGTCGGGTATTTTCCGGTTCGGTTTAGACATTTCCGGGTTTTTAAATTCCGTTTTTCGGCCGGGTTTTTTTAGTTTTTCGGTCGGGTTTTTTTTTTTTAAGTTTTCGGTTTGTTTTTTTGTTTGAAAAAAAAAAGTGACTTGTAAATTTAAAAAAAAAATTGCAAGTTATAAAATATAAAGTATAAACATATATAATTGCAAGTTAATAAAAACATATAAATAACATTACGATACAATTACGAAATAAAATTACATATTGTTGAAACTTGAATTATATTTTTAACAAGAAAAGGGGACTCTAGCAATGGAGCTTCGGCATGGCCATCACCCCAAGTTAGAGACCCGAAAAATACATATTGTTCGAAAGAAATAACGTCACAAAATATAAAGAGACAACTACTGAAATGGATAGTCGGAATTGATATTCCAATAGTTGTAACTATCGTCGGCATATGGCCCATGCCCATAATAGGCGAAATCGTTCGATTGGACGTTGGATGATGAACCTGCGTTCATTCTATTTTGAGTGTCGTCAACGTATTCTTCGCCGGGTTCGGGTTCTTCACTTTCAGCTTCGGTGTTAGTGTTTGATGTTCCCGATTGGAAGTCTCTATTGTAATCGTCTTCGAGAATCGCTTCCTCCAAATTAGTTATGCCTTCTTCGAGATCCGCATCGTTTTGACATCTTTCCAAAGAATCATAGTAATCCTTAAGCATCACGGCCATTTGCACCGACTCGGCCTTCAACATACACCGCCGTGCGCTTAAAATCCTGCCACTAAGAGAAAAACAACATTCCGAAGCTACGCTACTAGCTTGGACGGTTAGTACGTCCCTAGCCATACGGGTTAGGATCTTAAATTGACCAACGTTTTCTCTTTCTTGCCACCATTTTAATACATCAAATTTTGTAAAATCTTCGGTGCCAATATAATTAGTGTAATCAGTTTCTTTATATATGGAAAGTTCGTCTAAAGACGATTGAACTCGTGTACGTTTCGATTGAGATATATTATTAAACCAAGACGATCCAATGCTAAAAGTATTGTTTGGCCGAGTAGCCGATGTTTGTGAAGTCGAAGACCTCGGGGTGGAAGCAACTTCTCCCCGTGGTGCACATTCATTATCATAAATAGTATATAAGCGTTTAACATAATTTTCAAAATTTGATATACTTATCGTAATCTCATCCGGAGATTGACCCAATGCTTCCCCGATAGTAGTTAAAGATTCCGTTACACCCTTAAAATTAACAAAAGGGTTTAATGCCGAAGCAATCAAAATTTTTTTTGGAAACTCTTTAAAATATTTTGTAAGACTTACACACATTTCGTTGGTAATCATATCCCATGTTTCATCCAAAGAACCAAAAGAGTGTAATGTTCTCAAAATTTCACAAACACCTATCATAGCGGAGTGAGATGTTGGAAAATATGTTTGTGATTCTTCTAAAATAGTCCAATCAGTTTCCGTAATGACTTCATAAAATTGGGGTAGGTGTTCTCGATGATATTCGGTAAGTAAATCTTTATTTTGTATCAAACGCCCTATCATTTTATAAGTCGAGTTCCATCTCACGGGCATATCTAAGAGAGGTCTCAAACATCTTCTTCTTTTTGTTCTACAAAAATGCTCATATTTTTCGAACGCAACGGGTCCGCTTTTAAAAATTGCCTCATTTAAATATTTAAATTTCAAAAGACGAGTTTCCATAGACTCCAAACCTTTTTGGACCGCGAGGTTGAAAATATGACAACAACAACGTACATGTAAAAATTCCCCGTCACATACTGGGTTTAAAACTCGTTTCAATCGTCCCATAGCATTTGTATTGTTGCTTGCATTATCTAAGGTGATTGAAAGTATTTTTTCTTTAATTCCAAAACCATTAAAAATCCTTAATAAAATATCGTAAATTTGTTCACCTCCATGCGGGTGAGGAAAGTTTTCAAAAGCAATAATGCGTTTTTGCATAAACCATGTTTTAGGGTCTATCCAATGTATCGTAACACAAATAAATGAATAATGGGTTGTATGTGGAGCGGACCAAATGTCGGTGGTTATGGAAACTCTACCATCGAATCTAGTAAAAAACTCCTTTAAGTCTTGATATATTATTTTCCATTTTGCCATAGCATTACGTTTAAGAGTTCTTCGACTTACAGCGCAATAATGAGGTTGTAGTGCTTTTTTGATAAACCTTGTGACTCTTGGGCGGGAGAAGAAGTCAAATGGTAATGCTTCTTGCATTGTTAACTGCATGCTTAATTCTCTAGCTAAAGCGGCATCGAAACGCCATGTTTGACCATCAACTTGAGTTTGACTCTCAACCGCAGCGGCTTGTTGCGCTAAGCATTTAGTCTAATTTTTTAAAGTTCATATTAGAATAAACTAAGTTCAAGTAATGTAAACTATATTTAACTAAGATCATGTACTTAATTCAAGTATTCAAACTATAGTTATTGATTATAAAGTAATACGTTTGACTACCAAGCAAAGAGTGGCCAGGCAGGTCAGTCGGGGGGCAGGATCCTTTCGGTTTAAAACCTTTCGGAAAATCCAACAACCACAAGCCGATCGTGACTATTCTAGACACCACTCTCCGGGTTATATCTACTAGTATTACGATTAGAATGAATAACTAAGTTATGAATAACTTAAATATATAAAAACTAGTATTTAAATAAACTAAACTTAAATATATAAAAACTAGTATTTAAATAAACTAAACTTAAATATATAAAAACTAGTATTTAAATAAACTAAACTTAAATATATAAATACTAATATTTAAATAAACTAAACTTAAATATATAAAAACTAGTATTTAAATAAACTAAACTTAAATATATAAAAACTAGTATTTAAATAAACTAAACTTAAATATATAAATACTAGTATTTAAATAAACTAAACTTAAATATATAAAAACTAGTATTTAAATAAATTAAACTTAAATATATAAAAACTAGTATTTAAATAAACTAAACTTAAATATAAAAGAATACTTACTAAATGTCGAGCGAGAGAAGAATTAGAGCCGGATAAGATATGTCCACAATGCATACACTTCGCGTATTTCTTGTTATTTTGTTTGAGTTGTACAAAATCGTTCCAAATTTCCGCATGTCGATTTGTTTTTGGAACTTCTTCATACGGGAGACTTACGTTGAAATCACTTCGACCCGCGTTCAAATTGCTAGATCCTTCACCGGCCATTTTTTATAATCTTGAAGCAAATCGAAATATTATATAGAACACTTGTATTGTATATAGAACACAAACTTGAATTATAAAACTAGAAAAATCAAGATTCAAGAATGAGAGAATTGGAGATTTGGAGAATGAGAGAATGTGAGAATGTGAGAAAGATTGGTGCAATTTTTGGTTTCAAGAATGGGGTATATATAGGGAAATTTTCGGGAAAAAAAAAAATAAATTCAAAATCTAGCCGTTGGGACCGGTTCGGACCGGTCTTGACCGGTTTTTTACCGTTTTTTTCAAATAACATATCCGTTGGAACTTGGACCGGTTTGGACCGAGTTTGGACCGGTTCGGTCCTGGACCGGTCTTGGACCGTTTTTGGACCAGTTCGGGTTTTGGACCGGTTCGGCCCGGTTCGGACCTTTTTCGCGTTTTCAGTCTTGGACCGGCTCGGTCTGGGCGGTTCTCGTCGGACCGGTCCGGTCGGTCTGGGCCGCCCATGTCTAACACAACTTAGGGTTATCCGTTTCAACTAACGGAGATATTTTCGGAACCATTATCCAAAACCGTTCAACAATTTATCTACTTGGTCAACTTATGACACTTTTCATATTACCACATTTAACACCAGTTAACACCAATTAACACCATTTTACGTTTAAAACACCAATTAACATATTAAGCACCATTTAACAACATGTATACTACATTTAACAACAAGACACCAATTAAAGTCAACGTACAACTATTTGAGCTACATGTACTACAGTTCACAACTAGGCCCCACTTTGGGGTGTTACATATTAGATTAGAGAAAAGAAGATTAAAGATTAAAGATAATCTTTTGATATTTATTATTGATTTAATTAAGTGTTATCTTTATCTAATTCACATTAGTTTGACTCTAAAAAGTCAAAATCAAAATTTTAGAATTAGATAAATTAACAGCTAAGATTAAATCTTTTATTAAATGAAGGGTCCAGATCATCTAATAATTTTTTTGAAATTAGTCTTTTATATATATATTAGAAGACTGTGTTCAATTTAGATTTAAACAACCAAATCTTTGGTTCATAAATCAACCAGTTTTTGATTTGAATGTGTTTATGGTGAAATTTCATTCTTACAGTTTGAGTATGATATATCATGTATATGCATGTGTAACAGTTACGTGTCTAAATGTTAAGTGTTGAATTATGAAGTAGGAAAACTGATTGGTTAAGTTAAGAATAAGGTATAATGTGTTCATAATATAGGGTCCATATTGTTATAAACACATGATACATACTTAAGCTGGGCAAGATCATGATGGACCCTACGGATTATCTGTGTATGATAACATGATGATTAAAACATATAGAACCAATATTTTTTTAAACTCTGATATTTTTTTGTGCTAACCAGTGTAAGAAAATTTTTAAAGTTAAAACTGAAAATGTGGTGTTACACCTTGGAGCCCATTGGGTTGTTCATAGTATCTTCCTTACACACCGCTTTTGATGAATTTTATCTAAAAAAAGCAATTGGGGAGCCTTCGAATGGATGAAGATTATCCCTTCAAAACTAAACACACACGTTTGGAAAATCTTTCATATGACTATAAGAGGCTACCGACGAAGTGCAACCTGCAAAAAAAAGAAGTTATTCTGCTTGCTGTATCTTATCCTCTTTAGAGCATAATATCCTTCTTGTAATAACCAAGAGGAAACATAGGAGCACCTTTTCGTGAAGTGTCCTTTTGCGGTAAAAGTCCTCAAGGAATTTGCAAAGTGGTGGAGCATCAATGATACAACCATTTCGAACATCTCAAGTTACTCGAATGGGGGTTGAATTTGCAATTCAAAGGGGGGTAGGCTAAAGGCCTTCAACGATGTAGTATACTGTTCATACCTTTGGATCATGTAAAATATAGAAATGGTAAAATCTTTTCACGTATTGAAGGGCGGAAAGAAGCTTTGATGTGTTGTTAAATCCAAACATCATCTTTTTTATTGGTTTAAAACTAGATGACCCAAATATAACCTAACAAATAAATGGAAAGATTGACATATTCTCCTACATTATGTTTATGATTTTGTATGATGCTGTGATGTTCTCCCCTGTAGCATTTCGACTTGCCGTTAGAAAGAAAAAAAAAAGTAAATTACTCGACACAAACTGATGAGCTGGGGGTCTTGGGACACCTGGGTTTTGAAATCATTATTTTTAGATTCCGGTCAATAATAATGGAGTATAAAGCACGCCAACGAATACACCGTTGGCCGACCTCCGGTCCCCCACTACCACGTCTCTTCTCCCACATAGATTCATATTCCCTTTCTATCTAGCCCGACTTTCGCCGGATTTCATCTTACGACCGACGATTTCAGGCTTCCGACGGCTCCCCGAGGTTTCGATTAACTATCTTCAGCTCTTTAGTTGATATTTGATTACCTCGCATCTAATTTTATCGTACGCATTTGATTCCGATTATATGATTGGTTGATTTGTTCATTCATATATTGTATCATCTGTCTTTAAAACTACTGTTTTGTTGGTATCCTCTGAAACTAATTCTCATCTGAATTTATGTGAAGCTTACACATTATCTGGTAGGAATTACAACTCTCATCAAAAGTTTGATCATTGAAGATATATTAGTACCACTTAGACATAATTTCAGCTGGTTTTATCTATTTAATTTGTATATCACTAGGCATAACATATTAATATCATTCTCCTTCTCATCTGAGTTTTTTTAAACCTTTTACCTTCATCCTGATCTTACCAAATGCCTTTCCTGTATACATAGTGTTAGGTTGGGGACATATTCCTCATAACAGAGGAGGTATTGCTACTCACTGTAACGTTTATTGGTACAGTTCCTGCACTCATGCCCCACTTATACATTCTGCTTGTTTTAGTCAACAGAACATAATTTTTCCTGCTGAAAACCTAGATCCTATCTATATTTTCCATTCATACTTATACATATATTCATGCGTGTGTTGAATGAACCAAATTTAACGTATTTTGTCTGTTTAAATTAAGCAGTGCTATAGGAAAGTAAGTTGTGTAAATTAGTTTGCCACACTTGCAGAGTTTGAGAATCTGGAAATATGGTTAAGCTGTAGTTGCACGTAAAAGTAGACTAAGTTAAATATAAAAGAGAGTACACTTAATATCCCTACATCGAGCTACATTAGCCTGGTGGGGGGGGGGGGGGTTTCAAACATGTGAGATTTAAACTCATAACCAATTGGTAATGATTCAAATTTCCCAAGATTATATACTTAATACCCCTACATCGAGCTACATTAGCCTGGTGAGTTGGGGGGGGGGGGGTGTTCAAATATCATTTCCATGCGGTTTGTACCTTTGGGTTCTAGCTCAAAACAAATCGAATATAATCATTATAATGTTTTACCTTCAGAATATTAATAGTATAAGTTATTAACTTCTTCCAAATAGTATATAAGTTATTTTCTTCTGATTAATAAACTTCCTTTAGGCATCAGTTGTTCTTATAGAATGGAAATTAACATAAGAATTTCCGAATTTCATTTACAGTTTGTTGTCCTGCTTAGGTCTTTATAGTTTACTTATGCTCTTTGCCTGCGGACAAAGATGGTTATTGCTTTGTTCTGCATCCTAACTTGAGAAATTATCTTGATTCCAAGTTGTGAAGATTACCAAAGAATGACAACTATCCTGTGTTTATACAGCAATATTGCAACTTCTCAAGCGCTGGAATATGGTCAAAGCATGGGTAGTCCTTATGAGCTTTCATATCGAATAGAACATCAAAAGTTTTTGTTGTTGAGTCACATGAAAGCTAAGCGTCGTGAAGAGGAATCTGTATATTTGGCAGCTGCATATTGACATTTGAATTTGTGAAACTGAGCTTTAGTAGTTGGAGCCAATTTGAAAATGGAAGGGATGAATAGGATAGTTCGTAGCATAATTGTTTTTTTGATGTTCAGAATAGACTGGAGGAAGTTACTTCCCATCGGTGCCTTTATCACAATAACTTTTGCTTTTCTTCAAATAAAAACACTTCCTTATCAACTTACAATACAGAATTCATCTATTTCAGATATAAATCACTTTGATGCTAATTTGAAGAGTGAAATCACACCTTTGATAATAGATAATCAGTCTGAGGCTCTTAAGATAGACACTGTGACCACACTGCTTAATTCTTCTAGTCAATTAGTTCAGCCAATTGCAGTTGTTCAAGAGAAAGTCAAATTTACCCAAAGGAGGAACCAGATGGACATCGTTATCCCTAATAGATCAATGCTACATACTCCACCATTTTCCTCCTCTGCTTCTGAAAGAAGGCATAAGCGTCATCTGGTACGATTACCAAGCTTCTAATGAAAATGCAACGTCCTTGTTTGTACTCATTTCAAATAACATTAACAAAATAAACTGAACTCTGCAGAGAGACATACAGGCATTATCACCATATGAAGCACTTGTGTATGCCAAAAAGGAGGTTGACAGTGTCTCAGTTGGTACAGATAACCATGACCCAAATCTGTACGCCCCTTTATTCAGAAATGTAACTGTTTTTGAAAGGTAAACCTGATGGTCCTTGTGAATTTATTACATGGTATTCTATAATTAATTTGCTCTGTTATCTGTATGCCTTGTGATGCATTGTAGATGTTAACTTGAAAGATCATACTGATTTGTATCATATCATTCTTTATCTCTATGCCTTGTGAAATGGTTTGTAGATGGTGAACATGAAAGATCATACAATTTGTATCATGCAACACTTATCTTCTATCAACATGCAACACATATTTCCTAATGGATAAAATAAACATGCCTTATACATTTCAGATTGTGTCTTTGTTTCTGAATGGGTATCAATTTTAATTTATTCATACACATAATTGCCATATATAAAATCAGCTTCCCAGTAATATTTATTTTATTATCATATGTAAACCTTAAAAAGAGAAACACGTGGAAGTTAACAACATTCTGTGGAGTCTCAGAATCTGAATAGTCATGTTTGGTCATTGTGTGATTTCAGTTTGGGCAAATAAGGAGAATGGTGCAAGTCATGCTTCAAGTATAAAGAGTGAAGCAACCTATAGGCTTCTCAGATAGAGATTCATGAAAAGAAAATGTGGAGTAGGTATAGCCATATTATTTCTGCATTTGCATGTTATCCAACATACCAACATTTATTTAGAAAGATGACAGCTTGTAAATACATCTATAGAAATACATGAAGCTGAATGATATAAGACTCCCTGCTCTCATTATTAAAGGTGTTTCAACTCTTTGTGTGCACTAGTTATGAATATGAAGAGAAAAACGATTGTAATCATAGATGAATTTTTCTAGAGTCATAAGTAGTTGCAGTTGTTTTTGATAATTCTGTTCAAATATTTAGATTTTTTTATGTTAATCTGCATGACTCATAACCATCACAAGGATCATAGGATGACATACATGTCTTCCCATGAAAGCTCTTTACCATCTTCGTCTCAAGATATCCCATGTTAATTGCAAAATTCCTTTTTTTTTTTGTAATTTCTGGATAGACTTAGCTGTTGGCTTATATTATTATTGTTGTTGTTGTTATCATTAGTATTAGTATTATCAATGGTATCTATTTTGCTCTATACTATTATCTAATTGTTTATTATGGAAGGAAATTTAGACGTTTGACAAACACTAACAACTCCACAAAACTATGTAAAGCCAAATGTTATGAATTTCATGAGACGTGTATTATTACCAGTATTGTTGTTTGCATTTATTTTTCTAGTAAGATGATGGGATAAAATCAACTTTTAGTTTAAACATTTATGCATGTGCGGCAGTTCATATTTTACATAGTAATTTACAGTTGGTTTTGTTGCAAAATGGTCTCATTTACCAATTGCTTCTAGCAGGAGCTATGAATTGATGGAGCTCATACTGAAGGTTTATATATATCAAGATGGAAAAAGACCTATTTTCCACACTCCTTATCTCAGAGGAATTTATTCTTCAGAAGGTTGGTTTATGAAGTTCATGGAGGCAAGCAAACAGTTTGTGACACGGGACCCAGAAAAGGCTCACCTATTTTATATGCCATACAGTGCACGCCAACTCCAACGTGCTCTCTATGTTCCCAACTCGCATAATATTAAGCCATTATCACTCTTCCTACGAGATTATGTCAACAAACTTGCTTCAAAGTATCCTTTTTGGAATCGGACCCGTGGTTCAGATCACTTTCTAGTTGCTTGCCATGATTGGGTATGATACTCAACTGTCATTATTTTATTGCATTGCTTTCTGCCAATGATACTTTTGTGTGCCATCTCCATCTTGAATTTCCAGAGTCAATAACATTTTCTTCTACTTTATGACTCACATTCAACACACATAGTTATGTTTGGGTAGAAAGTAAATGTAGACACTTCGAAAATTCTAGGAAGCAATTGTTATGATATAACAATTGACACCATTGTTATCATTTATATCAGAAAAGCAGGTTGGCATTGTTTATATTTTACTTATATCATAGTTGAGGCTAGGATTAAACTTCTGTAGGTGCACCATGAAAACTGGTAATTAAGTTATTTTCATTGTTGTGTAGCATAACCTGTTAGCTTGTCTGTGTTTTGATTTGTTTGCAATTCTATTTACTTTAGTAGTATAAAGGTCTGTTTGTTTTTCCTACTAAATGTTGTCTGGATAAAATGTCTGTTTGGATAAATGACATCTATGTGAAATAAGTGGTACTGTTGTTTGTTTATATCTGTCACTCCAACTTTTTTCCTGTTTGTACTTTTCCAGGGCCCATACACGTTAAAAGAGCACCAGGAACTAACCAAAAACACCATAAAAGCCCTGTGCAATGCAGACACTTCTGAAGGTGTTTTTATTGCTGGAAAGGACGTTTCCCTACCAGAAACAACCATTGGAAACCCTAGAAGACCACTAAGAAACATGGGTGGTAAAAAGATCTCACAACGTCCTATCCTCGCTTTCTTTGCTGGGGAAATGCATGGTAGAGTCCGTCCAACGCTCCTCAAACACTGGGCCAATAAAGATGAAAATATGATAATTTCTGGGCCTTTGTCCCAGAAATCAGCCCAAAGCATGTCCTATTCTCTTCACATGAAATCCAGCAAATACTGCATCTGCCCAATGGGCTTTGAAGTAAACAGCCCTAGAATTGTTGAAGCCATATATTATGAATGTGTTCCTGTGATCATTGCAGACAATTTTGTTCCTCCGTTGAATGAAGTCTTGGATTGGAGTGCGTTTTCTGTGATTGTGGCTGAGGATGATATTCCTAATCTGAAGGAGATCCTGCAAGCTATTCCTATGAAGAGGTACCGTGTAATGCAAAATAATGTGAAAATGTTGCAACGGCATTTTTACTGGAACCGTACACCTGTTAAATATGATATGTTCCATATGATCCTACACTCCATCTGGCTTAGCAGGCTAAACCAAATTCAAACTTTAACAGGTTCGCAATAATTCTTCTTTCTTACTGGGCTTTTGGTAATTATTTATCTGTCATGTGATTGTCTATGGCTCGTGAAACCTCACTA
Organism: Pulicaria dysenterica; assembly: GCA_947179395.2. Taxonomy (NCBI): domain Eukaryota; kingdom Viridiplantae; phylum Streptophyta; class Magnoliopsida; order Asterales; family Asteraceae; genus Pulicaria; species Pulicaria dysenterica. Next base: position 54,023,976 of record OX359296.1, read on the forward strand.
AAGATGAACAAACACCCGAACTTGTTATTTGTTGTGTGATATGTATGTATTATGTATATATGTATGTATTTTGCTGACTAGATTGGTCTTACTGATGAGCAAGTAGTAAAGAGAAGCCATTTGAGTCATTGTACAAAATAGAAACACAGAAGAAGTTTGTGCAGCATATGACATTTTGAAACTTTACTTTTTATCTCACATTACAATACATGTTTGGTTCAATTGTCAATTGGGAAGGTTTTGGAAACAGAAAGACTTATTAAATACCTAGGGTGTATGTGGCATGCTTCACCACAAGGTGAACGCCGCCCCTGCACCCTCTGCCGGTGACCCCCCCCCTCCTTACGCAGACACACAAATTCACTCTTTATCTTTCACACATATAAAGATCTGTGGCGATCGTGGTGGCGATGGCTGATGGTAGTGTTAGGGCTGGTGGTAGGTGGTGGTGGACTTGATGTTAGATGTATTAATGAGTAGAGATATTGTGGTACCATGCCAATCATTCAATTCAGCTTCGCCCCAGAATCAGACAAAACCTTGGATCGTCACAAATAAATGATTAATGGTCCCATTCCCCTTGTACACTACCATTTCTTTACTCATTTTAATTTATGGAGATATGAAAGACATGAAAATAACATTTATCCAGTCTGATTGAATAAAGTGTTTATATATATATATATATACTAGATTAAATACCCGTGTGATACACGGGTTAATTTAAAAATAAAAAAATTCTAAAAATCAATAGAAGTATAAAATGGTTATAAAACACGAAAAAATAAGATTTAAAAAAATGGTGACAGATGACGTCAACACTCAACACTAAGACCAGCGGTAGAGGCGTCGACGTAAGTTTACGTAATTAATATATAATTAAATCATTTAGTTTGTTCATACTATGTTTATTAATTCTATAATGTTAAAAAAAAATTATTAGTTATATAATGTTTAACAAAAATCATAAAAAAATTATAATAAATAATCCGATAATTATTTTCTTTATAATGCTAGCATTCTCCATATATTATTTACTAGTTTATTGACCCGTGCACGCACGGGTATTTCGGAAGTGTATTTAAGATATTAAAATTTTCAAATAAAAATAATGCAGTAAACGAAACATCACCTTTGTGATTAGAATATACTAATTTCAAAACAGTGTCATATTACTATAAAATTTATACCAAAACGTAGATAAAAATGAGACGGTCGTGAATATATAATTATTTTTTCTCTAAATAAAATATATCACAAGTTACTAAACATAACTTATAAATAACTTATAATTAATTACATTAATATACAATTTTTATAAACCCCCCTTACATTTTCTTAAAACCCCCTTATATGTTTTATAAAACCCCTTCACAGTTTTCATCTATCCCTCTCATTAAAATTGAATTCAAATTCTTGTATCATGATTTTTAATCCACTATTTTTAATCTTTTCAAAATTGTTTTGAGAATTGAATAATTTTGAAATTGAAGGTTGTGATTGGTTAATTAATATTCAATTTATGATTATTTTTGGAAAATTTGCATGCCTTTTATATATAGATATAGATTATTTTTATCAATGACGTGATTGTCATTTATTTATCATTTATTGGATTTATATAATCGTTTACCTAATTCGTATTTAATTATTTATTATTAATTTGATTAAAGATTATCTTTATCTTAATTTAAATTGGTTAGTTACATTAGTTTGACTCTAAATATATATTTTACTAAATGAAAGGTTCAGATCATCCAATAAACTTTTTCTAATTAGTCTTTTATATATATTAGAAGATATATATATATATATATATATAAGACATGCAAATTTTCTAAAAATAACTATAAATTGAGTCTCAATCAACTAATCACAACTTTTAATTTCAAAATTAATCAATTCTCAAAACAATTTTAGAAATAATGTCGATCCGAATTCAATTTTGAAATCAATTAGGAGAGGGCTGGATGAAAATTATGAGGGACTTTTATAAAACATGGTAGGGGTTTTTAAGAAAATATGGGGGGTAATATAAAAATTGTATATTGATGTAATTAATTATAAGCTTTTTATAAATTATTGTTAGTAACTTTTCATATATTTTGTTTAGAGAAAAAATAATTATATATTTACGACCGTGTCATTTTTATCTACGTTTTGGTATAAATTTTATTGTAATATGACACTTTTTTTAAATTAGTACATTCTTAATTTTTTGTTATCCGTTAATAGTAGTGAGTTGAGTGGATTTGTTGGGATTATAGTGATGAGTTGAGTGATCAACTTAAATATGCTATTCAAAGTGTTTAGTTATTGATTTTGACGTATTTTTAATCTTATTAGAAAGATGTATGGAATTTTTATAAATATGGTTCAAAATAAGATGTATCATTAAAAGATTATATATTATATATTTAAAAATTTAAATTCAGAGATGTAAAGATATGAGTTTTTACTGGTCATAAAACTATGTTATTAGTGTAGGTAGTTAGTTAAAGAAGATAATATCTTTTGATGTGTTTTGCTATGACAATTAACAAAAGTCAAGGATAGTCACTTTCAAAAGTTGGTTTATTCCTCAGGAAACTTATGTTTATACATGATCAATTGTATGTTGCCGTTTCACGTGTTAAAAGTGACAAAAGATTAGAAGTTTTAATTTGTGATAACAGTGATAATGTTACAAACAAAACAACAAATGTGGTTTACAAAAAAGTGCTTCAAAAAATTTAGTTATTTTTTTGTTAAGCATTATGACATATGTAAGTTTACGGTGTTATTTCATTTATTGCATTATTTTTATTTGAAAATTTTAATATCTCAAATACACTTTCGAAATACCCGTGCGTATACGGGGCAATAAACTAGTTATATATTAAAAAAGTGTGCATAAAGAGTGGGACACTTTGTGAAGACATGACGATCTGGTCTAATTAAAACACTAGATGTGAAATTCTTCAAAAACCACATAAACAATCTAAGTAATTAACCCGTTTGTAATGTTGTAGACTTTAAACTTGATTTCTAGAATTACGCTTCTCCGTTAACATGTGAGGGGTGATTCTTCAGTTCTATATATTGTTCCCTTCCAACATGTAATTAATTGATTTTTAACTTTATTTTATAAAACACTATAAATAGATTATCTATTATTTAAGATCACAATAATCTAAAAAAACATCTTCTAAACGCAATTTGAAACATCACCTTCAACCGACTATAGTTAAATGAAATTTGGAATTCTAATTCTTCTAATTCTATCCCCTCACTATTTAATTATATGTTCTCTTATATTTTTAAACTCCAACTACTATGTCAAACAATAAAATTTCTATCTTACAGCTTCCACTAAAATCTCAAGTTTCATCTCCAAATTCAGCTCTATTTACCTAACATATCACCCTCTCTCTTATTCATTATATTAAACTACTTGCATAACACCTAGTTTTATGTATCCTTGTAAACACACAAATTACCATAATTATTAATGAAAGTATTATCTTATTTTTGCTTAGCTAAATGTATGATTGTTTTGTATGAACGATAGAAAAGTTGAACCTTTTTTAAAAATAAAAAGAACTTTATATTAATTTCAGTCGATATAAGAAAGTAAATAATGATAACATTAGAAAGAATGTAAAATTTAGTTACTATAAGTTTTTGTAGTATATACAATAAACATGTGAGAGTTCTACATACTTTTACTTTGTATTTCTACCAAATTATCCTATTCACATAATCAAGAAAAGTGTTAAAATCAACAAAGAAATAAAGAAAAATTGGTTAATTTCACATGTCATCATTTAATGAGTAAGAGGATGGACTCGTAAGATTTTATACGAGGAAATATAATTTCTTAAACATAGATAAGGACAAATAATTTCAATATGTATAGAAAAATAAATTTGCACAAACTGAATTGATTTAAAGTAAAAATTAAATGTCAATTTTGTCTAAATAAATTATTAGAATTTAACAATAAAAAATGATGTTAATTTAATAAAATAAGGTTATGATGATTATAATAAAATATTAGTTATTGATATATCATTTAGTATTCTGTTTTCACGTGTTACCTTAAAAAACAAAAAAAAGTTGAACCCACCTAATCGCCAGCCCCCATGACCCCATCTCTGCGTCTGCTACTGCTACTGCTACTCCATCTTAATTCTTAAGCTTTCACAAAATAAATTTCACACATGAGATTTCAGTGGCAGTATATATTTTATTGTTTGAAAAGTTAAATTACATTAAAATTTTATTAAAATAGACGGCTCACTAAATATTTTACTATAAATAGAAGACTTATATTATTTTATAGATTTCATTCATGTTATTTTTTAATAATTAATATTAGAAGAAGATTGTGCTTATTTCATGCAAGTGATTACACTTGGTTTAACGTGAAATATTTCTACATATATAGTTGATGCCTTTATTTGATCTGGAAGTAAAGCTCATTAACTAATAACTTTTATAAGTCGGAATTTGGGTTAACCAATCTGAGCCGTCCAATTCTTCCTCCTTTAATATAATCACACATCCATGAATTCTTTATATGCACCCTGCCACACTTGATCCCCTCCACGCTCTACATCTATGAATTCCACTTATCAAATCAACGACTAAGATTGGTTATCGCAGTTCTCGTACAAAAAACAGTTTGCGTTTGAACAATCCCATATATATATATATATATATATATATATATATATATATATATATATAGGGGAGGGTTCCATTGAGAACCGATTTTAGTTTGAGAACCGCGATAACCAATCTTAGACGTTGATTTGATAAGTGGAATTCATGGATGGAGAGTGTGGGTGGATCAAATGTGGCAGGGTGTATGTGAGAAATTTATGGGTGGACAATGACATTGAAAGAGAGGGAACAAGACGACTCAAATTGGTTCTCCCGATCCTCGCACTAAAATTGGTTCTCAATAGAACTTCTTCCTATATATATCTTAGAATTAAACTGGTCTAATTATATTTAATTAAAACATGCAATTGCAATAGCAAAACAAACATCATTTTTCTTGACTTTTTGAAAACAAGAGTCTATGGTTCTGATTATTGTACGTAAATGATATAATAATTAATTCAACCCATTAATATGTAAAATAAAAAAAAAAATTAATACAGCTTTTATTGAATTTACATTTTCATAATGTACATATTCACGAATAATCTACAAGTAACGGAGTAATCTATTAATTAACAAATATAATATAGCATTTAAATTAAATCACTTAGGTTGGATAAAAAATTAATAAAGTTTGATACCCATTAAATATTTGTTCTACTGTGTTTGCTAATTAATTAAAACAATATCTATTTTCCTTTGAGCTTACTAGCAATAATTCCACAAGAAGTGGTGTTCAGCCAGAATTCACTGTCAGCGTCATCGCACTCAACTCCGGCGATCTTTTCCGGCAATTTAAAGAAGATCTGGTCAATATGATCTCCGAGGTCCATGAAGAGATCCGGCAAATCAATAAATGTATCGTCCGATGAAGCCGAGTAATTACCAACCTCCAGCTCAAGCTCCGGTTGATGAGAAGAGCTATTAGTGTCCGGGTTTCTTGAACTGATTTCACCATTAATGGCTAAAGCTGCGGCTTTGATTGCAGCGGCTTGGATGTCTCTAGGTGACGTGGAAGCCGGCTTGGGATATTCATGAGCCAGGTGAGGGAAGTTGAGGATAGCTGAGTGACCCTTGATTGCGGTGGCGGCTACGTCATGAGCTCGAGCCGCCATCTCGGGACTGTCGAAGGAGCCGAGCCATATTCTTGATTTCTTCTTGGGCTCGCGAATCTCCGACACCCATTTCCCCCAGCTTCGCCTACGGACACCATGGTAAACAGGGTATTCTCCGCTATTGATTTTGGTTTTCTTGGTCTTTTTGCTAAATTGGCTAGTTTGCCGTTGTTTAGCCACCTTCACGGTGGTGGTGGTGGTGGTTACGGAGGAGGAGGAGGAGAAGGTAGATTCTTCCATATATGGGCAGGTCGTAAAACAGCAGAGTGAGCAACTGATCGAGTATAAAGCCTTAAGGACCACGAAGATGAAGACGTCAATGAATGAAATCTGTATATTTATACAACACAAGGCTGACTTTCCCTAGTACGTAGTATAAAATAAAGTATATTAAATTAGACACATATATATTTATTTATACAAACATATATATAATATTGCTAAATGAGTGTTGGAACATTGAAATGACTTTTGGGTTAATTATACCAAAAATAGTTAAATCTTAAAAAATTGAAATGACATATTTGACTTTAATATAAAAATAAATTTACTTTCTTAGATCCGTCTCGTTTGCTTACCTCTCAAAACATTCTTCTTGTTAAGTTTGTCAATAAAATTGATAGCAACTGCATTTAATTGGAGAACGGAATCAATTGTAGTTGAAAATACTAGGAGACGTGGTCGTCCTTATCTGGTGTAGGAAAATAGAGTTATAGAGGATTTATATGAGATTTCTCTTTCTGAAGACATGATCTCAGATAGAACGACATGGAGAAGGAGGATTAGGATTCAGGGTTAGGAAGGACCGAGGCTGCAGCTTACAACATAGGACTTAGAGAGGATTTACATATATATATATATATATATATATATATATATATATATATATATGTGTGTGTGTGTGTGTGTGTGTGTGTGTGTGCGCGCGCGCATGCGTGCGTGCGTGTGTGTGTGTGTGTTGGTACACTAACCACCACTACTGCCATCAACTATCAATCACCACCAATATTGCCATGGATTCAAGTGTCTATTGGTACACTAACCACCACTGCTGCCACCGCCATCACTATACTCTACCCTTATCATAGACCACCACCACCACCAACCAACCACATCGCTGATCATTGCCACTATTACCACCTATACTTTTTGTCACCACCTCTACCGACTACCATAACCACTTGTGCAACCACCACCGTTGCTATTAAATGTCATTAATCGTTGCTTAACCAACATCGTCATCGCCGGCTTAACCAACATTGTCATTGCCTCCATCGACCATCACCTCTAATAGTTGCCGCCACCATCACCAGCCACCACCACAACATACCGTTGTTAGTCAAACAATATCAATAGTAATAATAATACTAAGAACTATTCATTACATTCCTTTTTGTATTCTCTTACCATTTGTCATTTGCATTTTCTTCTTTTTTTCATAAAAAAAACTTGGAAAACTCAATCTATTTTACTTAAAACATATTATCCATATTTTAAACTATTTTCTATAAAATAAATACCTATTATTTTCATAATATTTTTCAGAAAAGATGAAAACGATTTTCCACGAATAATCAACGTATTTACTCACACCCAAATTTTATATTTAATCTTGTAAATATATATGTAATACTTTATCAAACACTAACTTTAATAAAATAACATGGCGTTCTTAAATCATAAAATATTATATTTGCTCATCTTAATTTACAAATATTTTATATACCCTTTATAATATTTCAAATATCATATTTAACCAAATAATTAGTTTTATCATTATTATATTGCTTAATCCTATTGCCCTAATTGTAACAATAATAACCGATAACTTATATAAATATACAATCACGTCTATTTGTATCATGATACTACGTTTCTGCCGTTATGTCTGTCCTCCCTCTCGTGCCAATGTTTACACCGCTGGTTAGAGCCTTGATGTCATATATCATTATTTTTTTTAATTCTCATTTCATTAGTGTTTTATTATTATTTTTAATATATGTTTATTAATTTTTAATATTTCTTATTTTATTAAACCAACTTGTGTATATTTAGTCTAATATTATATATTATAGTAATTAATATGATTATTTTTGCTGTTAGTTTGTTACTTTCATACAATGAATGCTAGCTATATACCATCACTTTTTTATTTTGTTATATTTGCTGCTGATCGACAAGGACGTACGGCGGAAGGAAGTAACAAACACACAAAAAAAAAAAAAAAAGAAAAAAGAAAAAAAAGGGTATATATATACACAGGCTTTAGAGAGAAGCCATGAAATTAATCTTGATATGTTGAATGAAATTTCAACGTCATTTTCATAATTACATATAGGTTGTTTTTATATAGACAGATTTGATTTTAACAGGTGCTTATATTTTGCCAAATCCTGAAATTTAAAATCAACTAGGTTCATTCTTGATTGTGAAAACTAAAAAGTAAAATTAAACACATGCATATTTTTTGCATAATTAATTAAGCGGACAAACATTAAAAGGAAAGAAAATTTATTTCTAAAACTCCTACTAAATTTTAATAAATTATTCTCCCCTCATTAAATAAATGATACGTAAAATTTGTTGATTAATTTTTTTTCATTACGGTTCATCTTTTAATTTAGATACGTGTTTTATTAATCTTGTGATTAATAGGATGATAAACAAAATTTAATAGATAAATATAAATTAAAACCTTAAAAAAATGAGTGATGAGTAATGATGATTGTGATGATAAATTATGTTGTAAAAGGGTCCAAAACGTAATGGTCAGGTTGGGCTTAATTTCAGGACATGGGAACAATGGAACATGTCTAGATTTGGGAGGGCATTTGTGGTCCTTCACTTAAAGAGTACCACGTAAACCAACACGTGACTAATTAATATATATTATTGCAAAACAATTCAAAACCAACCAACCGTTAAATGTTAGCCGATTGGCATGTCATATAATAGATCATATGCTTAAATTTAAGAAAGGAAGGTGGGACGGTTTCTACATGACATCCCACCGGCCACCCTTTTCATCCATCCATTTTTGCTACTAATTATAAAGTGTTTGTTGTAAGATTATATATATTAATAAGGGTTTATATATGCTAGTTATCCAATGGTAACTATTATTAGTACTAAACTCATTCCATGTTACTCAATCTACAATGTTGTTTGATTATATATTGTAAAGTTCTTAATGACTTTTAGTTAAGTCATTCGAAGTTAACATTAATTGACAAGAAAAAATAAACTTTTATTTAAAGTAATTCAAAAGTTGTTTTTTACGTGATGATGGTTCTATTACAACTGTATTTATTTCCGAGTGTTTAGAGTTTAATCAAGATGTTATTGAAAAAGCTTTTTCTGGTGAAATGTTCATTTTATTTTGCTAAACATTAAGGCTAATCAGTGAGTTTTGCAATGCAATCAGAAACCTCATTTTCTTGTTACTTCACAATCAAGTGCGTCCATAACAACAATTGTTGTACACTTTTCACTGATGGAAGAAAGAAAACTATCATATATTTCAGAATCTATCTTCTAGAGTATGTCTTAACATGAAATCCCACCGGCCATCCTTTTCATCCATCCATTTTGGCTACTAATTGAAGTTTGTTCTGAGATTATTTTTATAAGGGTTTGTTTGGTTAGACGCAAAGAAATAACAAAGAAATTGAATGAACAAAAGAGTATAATAGAGGACGTAAATTAACGGAGGAGTGACAGAATTACTTTGTCGAAACGAAATTAAGGAGGGTCTTTTTCGTTACCATTTATTGACATTTTTGGTTGCCTTTTAGAATGAAATTAACTAAGAAGTGAAAGAATTACTTCGTCAATGTGTGGTGTGATGTCAGATGTGGGCAGTGGTTTAATGTGTTTCATATATGTTTTTGCTACTCGATATTTATAAGGACGTTTTTTAAATCTTTTTTTTTCTTTTAAAACTTTATCTTTTTTAAGGAACATTTAAACTATTTTCATACTTTCGTTATTTACATATATATCAATTTGCAAACAAACTTGCAATTTTCTCATGATATTTTGAGCAAATATTCGTTGACTGCACATTGACCAAGTTTCTCAAATTCTCATGAGATTTTGAATTTCTCACATTATGAAAGGTGGATGGTAGACACGTGTAGGATAATTGAGTACATGCATGGACTTACTTTTTTAGTTTCTAAACACTTGGTGCAAATTTGTGAAAGACTAATGAAACACCTCCATCTTTTATTCTTTCTTTTCTTTCTGTAATATAAAATAAATTGGCTACAAGGCTCATGACAATGGAGATGATAACCTCATAATACATGGGACATAAATTCAGGGGCGGACGCGAGTATTGAACAAGGTTTAACGCATAGAAAATATTACTAAAGTTTTCCATTTTTAATTATGGGATGGAGCATTAGTTAAAACATGCATTGTGTGAAAGCTTAACTTGACAAATGAGAGAAGGGTGAATTACGTTAATTACAAGAGACCATTAATTAACTTATATGAGTTTTTCTTTTAAACATAAAGTTAAGTATTCTTTTTTCTTATTTAGTTACATGAGTAGTTTTCAATCATCTAAAATATTCTTAGTAAATTCATTCAACTATTACAATCAAAGAAAATAATATTTATATGGTATCTAAAATTAACTTTCCCTCGCAATCGCGAGCGTATTTAAACACTTGTTATTAAATCAAGTTAAGGACACGTACGTTTGCTTCTGAAAAAAAATGTATAAAGACATTGGCTTAATGAACATTCACTACTACAAAAAACACATTCAGACCCCCGGTTTTAGACCCGGTTTTTTAAAAAATCATCAAAAACCGGGCTTAAAAGGTCAGACGCGCGTTTTTAGAGATTCAGGCCCGGTTATTTACTACACAACCGGGTCTGAATGTCTGGAAAACATTCTGGCCCGGTTTTTTCCAAGAAACCGGGTCTAAATATTGTACTATCAGCGCCATTTTAAGTTGTGAACACATTCAGACCCGGTTTTTTATTAACGAACCGGGTCTAAAAATTCAAAATCCATCAGACCCTAATTTTTTATTAAAAACCGAGTCTAAATGATAGCATTTTTTATCAGACCCCATATTCCATCTGATATTCATTTGTGTGCCCTAATTCCTAATCGCCTAAAAGCAACTCCCAAGTGCCACCATCGACTTCCACGAGACCACCGATTCACCAAAGCGGCGAAGCGACGCACAGTTATGCCCTAATCCCTAATCCCGCCGGCTGTTTGTTCTACCATTTCACGATTTCCACGAGACCTACGACCACCGAAGGCTGACGCAGTGAGCCGTTGACTCACAGTTGTTCCGCGACTCTCAAGACCACCGAACTCTGAAGCCCAACGCAGTGACGAACAGTTCGCCGGCCTGTTAAGGATTTGGAAAGACGTCGGCTGTTTTGGTGCTCGGTTTCGTCGACAGCGCTGGAGATGGTGAACCCATCCAACTAACTAGGTAAATCTTACCTTTAAATTGATAAACGGATCTGTAGGATTGTTTGATTCAAGAACTCTAATTGCTGAGCATAATTTTCAGTAATTAAACCTGTTAAATTGAAGTTTGACAACTCTCTGTTTTGTTTAAATAAAGTCGATGGGTGAAGCTAGAATCAGGTTGCAATTCTGCCATTTAAGTTGAATGAATCAACTGGTGATTCTGTTGAAAAGTTTCTGCAATTTCTGTTTATGTTGACATTTACGATTTTATGGAGGATGAATGAATTTGCAATTTGTGGCTTTTCCCGAACTCAATGGTGTATGGTGGTCTAGAAGGGTGCAGATCACAGGATGTCATCTCCTGTTTGCATGACTAATACTAGGTTGGACTAGTCAATGGTGATATTACTTTGGGCTGCAATTTACGATCTGCACCTAACAAGTAAAGTGATGATTGAATGAATTAGTTTATTTTTTTAGGTGTAATAATTGGGATTTAAGTTGATTCTAATTAAAGACTTGGGTCAAATTTATGTGAATTACGATTTGGTTGCAGTGTTTGCAGTGAATCCCCCTAGGTAGATGATGTTTGTCAAATTTGATCGACATTCTATTATATAAGTAACTCTAATGATTTTTCTGCAATGAGTAGTTTTTTGGACAGTCAATTGTACCTTGGTTTTGTGTGGTTTGGTGTATGATGATACAATTAAAATGATGTAAACTTCTCCACCACCTACTTTTATATATGATATTGTGTGCGTCTCTATGTGAATTAACTTCAGATAATTGCTAACTGTGGTGTGTTTTGTTGCTACGTGTAATCAAGGGCAGAGTCAAGTTTACTTAAGGAACATGCTGAAGCTCAAGCTAAGGAACTTCTTCAAAGTAAACAAAAAGTAAAGGAACTTGAAGAAAAAGAGAGTGTGGCAAATGAAAATGTAAGTCACAATTGCTATCAAAAACAATTTTAACTTAGAAGTTATGTCCCAAAAGATGATGCTACAGTTTTTTTTATTAAACCTAATATAAAATTTTGTTCACGGGCAAAGCTCATTCCAAAATAATATATATATCATACTTCCGTGTGGTGTAGGTTGAAGGGCTTATGATGGATATTGTTGCAGCTGAAGAGGAGATCACAAGATGGAAAGTGGCAGCACAACAAGAGGCTGCAGCAGGCAAAGCTGTGGAACAAGACTATTTAAAAAATAGTGGCAGTATACCCGAATTGAACAATTCTTCCGAATTGCATGAATTCTACTAATGGGGTACGAAATAGTGGGTACAAAATGTTGTTTAGACATATGGTGTTAAACATAGTTTGGTTCATTGAACAATCCTTCCGAATTGCTTCAATTCAACTAATGTGAATTGTTATTATGTTCGGTTAACCAATTTGACTCAATTGGTTTTTATTTATTAGTTAATAGTTGTTTATTATCATTGTGATATTACATGGGTTGTATATTATTAGCTGGTAAAAGCAGGAAAAAATATAAAAATAAAAATATTTTTTTTAAAAGTTTAATAGATTCAGACCCGGTTTTTTAATATAAAACAGGGCTTAAAAAGTGAACATTTAAACCTTAAAAAAGAAGAATCAGACCCGGTTTTTTACCATAAAACCGGGCTTGAAAGTAACATTCAGACCCGGTTTTTTAACCGGGCCTGAATCTCTGACTTTCAGGCTCCCCCCCTTTCAGGCCCCCCTCAAAACCGGGTCTAAAGGTCTAAAAAAACCGGGCCTAAATGTCATTTTTGTAGTAGTGATTACTAATTATTAATTCTGTCGCCTTAATGAAAAACTCTAATCATTCAACAGCTTTCTTGTTTTCTTAATATATATATATATATAGAATTGGGTTCAAGTAAAAAAAATATTATGGTACTTAATGTAAGAAGAAAGGAGAGTGTGCCACGTGTCATTTTTAGTTAAAGGGTATTATGGGTATCAAATAACAATTCTCTCTCCATTTATTTACATATAACACCTACGTCCCAATCAATCCCATTTCTGCGCTAACCCTAGAGGAACCGCCTCCCACCTTCCTCCATCGAACGTCTCATCCTGCCTCCATCGAACCACCGCCTCATCTCCATCGGCGACCACCTTCGTGGCCTTCATCGGCGACCACCACCGCCTGCAACCTCTATCCCTGCAACCGCATTCATCGGCGACCACCACCACCTGCATCTATTTCAAAAAGCAGTCGCCGTCACGGCGTCACGTCCCCTGCAACCTCCTTCGCGAGCGACGCCAAATGGATCCCTCTCCTTCGTCATCCATATTTAAGTCGTATTTGCAGTCTTTTGTTTCAGATCTGCTATCGCCGACCTCCACCACCTCATATGAAGCCCGTCGCCGCCTCTGCTAAGTTACCGACCACCACCTCACGAAAACCCACATCTGACGATTGTACAACCGTTGTTTTGTGCATCGCAGCCGCTGCATCACCACCCGCCGCCGCCGTTCATCCATGTGTGTGCATCAGATTACCCTAATTTTGTATATTTTTTATTCTGTGCATTAAATGTTTGTAACTTGTGCATTAGATGTATTCTGTGAATCAATGGACAGATTCTGTGCATTAGATGGTTGTAAGTTGTGCATTAGATGTAGTCTGTGAATCATCATGGTGGGTTTGTGCATTAAAGTGGTTGTACTTTATGCATCAAACTGAGATTTTTTGGCTGACGGGAAGAGACACGTTTTTCTCCTCCTTTATTTTCGTTTTTGAAATTTACCATATTAACCTTTTGTATTTCTTTTAATTCCGAAAATATGGTTAAAATAAAGACTTTTTTGTTTGACTTTTGAATAGATCGTGTGGTCCAGATTTCACCTTACATTTAGTACCATAATATTCTTTTTACTAGATCCCTACCCTATATATATATATATATATATATATATATATATATATATATATATATATATATATATATATATATATGGTTCCATTGAGAACCGATTTTAGTACGAGAACCGCGAGAACCAATCTTAGCCGTTGATTTGATAAGTGGAATTCATGGATGGACAGCGTGAGGGGATCAAGTGTGGCAGTGTGTATGTGAGGAATTCATGGGTGAGCAATGACATTGAAAGAAGAGGAATTGGATGGCTCAGATTGGTTCTCGCACTAAAAATGGTTCTCAATGGAACTTCTTCATATATATATATATATATATGAAGAAGTTCCATTGAGAACCATTTTTAGTGCGAGAACCGCTAAACCAATCTGAGCCATCCAATTCCCCCTCTTTCAATGTTATTGTTCACCCATGAATTTCTTACATACACCTTGCCACACTTGATCCCCCCACGCTCTCCATCCATGAATTCCACATATCAAATCAACGGCCAAGATTGGTCATCACGGTTCTCGCACTAAAATCGGTTCTCAATGGAACCAGAGGTGATTCTACATTATAGGAAGTGGGGTGTGTGGACCCCACACAAAAAATATTTTTTTTATAACTCTATATATAAATTTTACCTGGACCTCTCCAAAATTATAAAATGGACCCTAAAAAGATTTGGGCAAGTAATAAAAGAGAGAGAAAGAGAGAGAAAAATGAGCGAGTCTGTGTTTCAATTATCAACGGTTAAACATTCTATCAATAAGTAGATATCTAGATGATGTCATTGAGAAATAAAGTACTATTATATAATGAGAAATAAAATATTCTACTACTTTTGTTCTTATTTCCACCTCCTACATAGTCAATGTTTGACAAGTGTAATGCATTAATTTTCTTTCCTTATCATCTCTTGATTTTGAAAATTTTCTTGATCAAGTGAGCAGTATGATAAGTAGAAATAAAAAGTAGGAGAATATATAATTTCTCATTTTCTATTCATTTTTCTATAAAAACAACGACTAAAAACTCATACAAGTGTAAGAACTAAATGCTATTTTGCTTTAAATATATGTTTACTTTTTTGTAGTTATTTATTATGCTTTTGATTCATACCATATTTTCATCGCTACAACCCGTAATATTTTTAACCCGTTATCTAATCTTTTCGACCTACTAATTCTAGAACGTAATTAAATTGGACCCCATTACATTTACGTTTTAGATTCGCCACTGAATTGAACCCTCCCCCCCCCCCCCCCCACACACACACACACAAATATATATATATATATATATATATATATATATATGTATATATGTATATATATATATATATAGGGACATGATCATGTAAAAAGAGAATTAAAATAAAAAGGGTAAGAAGAAATTTCAGCACTTGGATCAACCAAAAGTCAAGATTAAAAAGTCAAAAAAATAATAATAAAAATCGGAATTAAATAAAATGAAAAAGGGTATATTAGTAAAAGTAACAAAAGCAAATGTGGCAGTTACAAAACCCACTTTCGTTAACCACCCCCCCCACCGCTCAGATCTCCTTCTCCGATCACGTTTTCAGATCACGTTCTCAGATCAAAACAAAAAAAAACCCTAAAGCTGATGCACAATTAAAAACCAAAATAGAACCCTAAAATCTTGATGTACAACCAAAAAAACCTGATGCACGAAACTGAATACTTGATGCACTATTAATAAAGATTTGTTTGCATAGAGATTGAAGCACAGAAGCAAATCAAATCAAAGATGTATTATATCAACGTCAACCATAACAACTGATGAACAATTCGATGCACAAATCCAAACAGACACACCAAAGAGTTGAAGAATAGCTAATTTTAAAACAGATGCCCCAAACACTAACTTCAAAGAATTGATGCACTAATTTCACACAAATTACACACTAACCTTCAAGAATCGCTATTTGCGGGCTGCTTCCACTGATGCATCGGCGGTGGTGGACCTTCAAAATTGTTTTGATGCTTCTCCAATAATCGATTGTGCATATTTGAAATCTGATGACGATATTGTAACAATCAGCAACTGTGTATCGCAAATGTACGAACAACGAGCGCGAAGTACGAACGGCACGATTTCTTGATTCACGATTAAAATCAACAAAAACAACCCTAAAACCTGGTGGTGCAGAGACTGGAGAGAACATCTGGTGGAACATCCGGCGGTGCACGGAAGCAGTCGACAAACTGCAGGCATTTGGAAGGACGATGCATCAGCGACCGGCAGTGGCGGACTCAACGGCCTAGAAAGGAGGTTACTCGGAAGAATACAAGCCGGCGACTGCCAACAGCGACGGTGGAGATCATCGTCTCACAAAGCGATGGTGCATAGCAGGGCAAAGAACGGCGGAGGAAGCATGGAGGCTGAAAAAGCATGGGGGCGGAGAAAGAAGGCGGATTATGCGATTAGGGTTCTCGAGGGTAATAGGCCGGGACTAATTTTAATTTTTATGGAACGTGGGTAGTGAGTGGACACGAGAGAGAAACAAATAATTTTTTTTCCTAATTTACCCTTTTAACAGATTTGACACGTGTCAACACCACATTTCACCTTACTTTTTTTTACCATAATTCTCTTTTTATTTGATCCTGATTCTCTCTCTCTCTCTCTCTCTATATATATATATATATATATATATATAGGATTAGGATCAAATAAGATGTGAATTAGTGTAAGATGTGTAAGATGTAACATGAGTTTGACACGTGGTAAGGGTAGTTTAGACTTTTTGCAAATCCTTTTCTCCCTCATCCCTTAACTATCGCAGCCTCCAATATGGTAAGTCGTTCCTTTTCTCTCTCATATATACGAATCGCAGAAAACACCCACCCTCAGCCCTGCACTCTGCCGATTTAAGGCTTCGCCGCCGATGGACCACCACCGAGGGACCACCACCGATGGACCAACGCCAATGGACCGCCGCCATCTATCATCAATCTTGGTGACGATTTTAAGGCTTCTCCCCTGAAATATGACGTCGACGGTTTTAGGGTTTTGAAACCTGCAAGTAACGGCGCCGATGAACCACACCACCGCACTCACTCTATCTCTCTCCCCTGAAGTGCGACGCCACCGTTTTAGGGTTTTGCAACCTGCAACTATCGCCGTCGATGAACCAGTGCCACTGCACCCTCTCTCTCTTCCATGGAGTGCGACGATTTGTTTTTCATCTGTTTTTCCTTCCCCTGAAGTGCCGACGCCACCAGATCTGAAAGATACAAGGTTGGTTTTTTCATCTGTTTTTTAGATCTGATCACTTCTCACAAATCTAAAGAGGCGAGGTTTTGGGGTTTCATCAACATCTGACTTGTTTTGATGAATCAAGGTTGATAATTTTTGTTTTACAAATATGATTATTTGTATGCACTGTCCTATGTTTAATGTATGAAAGATTCATTTTCATCATTTTATTTTTGTTCATATCATCTGATTGTAAACTGTAACGATTTGATTCTTATCTGTAACGATTTGATGAATCTGGTGTATTTTCATCAGTTATTTTGTTCATATCATTTTGATGAATCGGGTCTGTAACGATTTGATGAATCCGGCATTCTTTGTGAATCGTTGTTGTTCATGCAGTTTAAATTTATTCATCATTTTTTTTAATCAGCTTTATGTAAAAAATCAATATTTTTGGTGTATCAATTTTTCAATGAACTGATTGGATTATAATTAATACGTTAGCATGTTTTTAGGGGATGATTGAATGATGAAAAGGTCAAATATACCCTTAACTTCTATTTTTATTAAATTATTTTAAGAAATGCAAACCTTCTATATTTTGAAGATCGGATGAAAAATGGACGCTCCAGCTTGCATCTTTCACATCTTACGATAATTTACATCTTACATGAACCTTCCCCTATATATATATATATAGGGTAGAGATCCGGTAAAAAAAAGTTATGGTACTAAATGTAAGAAGAGATCTCAACCATTAGATCTCTTCAAAGTAAAAAAAAAAGTCAACAAAATCTTTTAATTTCGGATTTAGAAAAAAATAGAAAAAGGGTAAAATGGACAAATTAACCAAACAATAAATTTGGGAACATTTACTATTTTGAAAAAAAAGGAATTCTACTTTAAATCATCTTTCACGGGGATTTTATCACCGGCCGTCGATGTGCACCGACCGACGATTGTGCATATGGATTAGATGCTAAACTACATATCTTGAACCCAAATTAACATTTACAAAACTGATTCACAGTGATGCATAAAAATCAACATCATCTGATGCTTGAAGAACTACCAAAAAGAATCTGATGCACAAGAACATACTTAGAATGAACAAGAAACAAACCAATAAACTATATAAATCAGTTTACAAACATGAAACAGGTCAAAGAATCTTATAAAAACAATAAAAATTGAAGAAACACATCTGAGATTCTTCTTACAATCATCGTCTGTAACAAAGGCAGAAACCCTAGAAATCGATTGGCAATTGTGCATCTGTAAACGGCGAGCATCGACGGCGATCATCGAATGGAGAGTGTGCATTTGGGAGCGGCGAGCATCGAATGGAGATCGGCGAATGGCGAACTGTGAGCGGCAAGCGATGAACGACAGACGACGGGGCGGCGGTATATTCGTCATTAAGGCGGAGATCGGGTTAGGGTTTGGGGGGAGGCGTGTGCATCGCCGGGCACCATCTTTCACCGATGATTCACAGCAACATAGACTACACCATCGCCTGTAGTATGGGCGACGAAGTAGAAGGGAAGCGGCGGCGTAGGTTAGCGTCTCGATAGGTTGCAGGGAGGGGATGGGGCGGAAATTAGAATCGATAGGTTTAGGAACGTGGGAACGTGGGGGAGCAGTAAATACGGGAGACAAAATTGGCAATTTTTTAAAGTTCCAAAATTACCCTTATTAATTAAAGGACACATGTCATTTTCATGTTTCTTCTTACATTTAGTACCTTAACCTTTTTTTTACTTGAACCTAATTCTATATATATATAGACAAAAGTTCATGCGAGAACCGTTGTTAGTGCGAGAACCGCGAGAACCAATCTAAGCCGTCCAATTCTCCCTCCTTCAATGTCATTGCCCACCCATGAATTCCTCACATGCACCCTGCCACACCCTATCCCTCCACGCTCTCCATCCATGATACTTCCCATATCCAAGGAACGGTTAAGACTGGTTCTCGCGGTTCTCGCACTAACAACTGTTCTCGCATGAACCCTCCCCTATATATATATATATATATATATATATATATATATATATATATATATATATATATATATATATATATATATATATATATATATATATATATATATATATATATCCTCCCAAATCATCTAAACTCTCAAATTTGTCATAATACCTAATTTAATCATATTTAAAAATTAAAAACATAATTCGTAATCTAATTAAAACTAAAATCCCATCAACCTTTACATATCTTCTAATTTCATTTACATGGAAGTGACAATGCGCGATTGAGGGATTTGCTTCTGACGTAGGTATGATTTGTAGATGCACACTATCGAGGGCGTTTCTTCTCTATGCAATTGAGAATTTTGGTTTGATTCTATGGCTGTACAAACCAGCAAAAGTTTAACCAAAAGTGTTTTGGTTCGACCAAGTTTAACAATTTTGTATCGTGTTGTTCTTCTACTAGTGGGGTACCCGCGCGATGCGGCGGCGGCGAATACACGATGATGAATTTTTGTTTTCACTCGCAATATAGAGGACAAAGAAAGTAGTGACAGTTGTAAATGATGTCCAATAGTAATAAATATTGTTTTGATATATTTGAAAGCATGAGATAAGTCGATAAGAGTACTAACATAGATATTGAATTTTGAATTGCTAATGTAGCTTACTACATAAAAAATTGAAATTTATATATAATTGATGGTTTTTTTTTGTTATAAGTATTATGATAATGACGTGTAAATAATCATTTAGCATCAAAAATAAAAAATAAAAAAAGGAAATCTAAGAGATTACAATCCCATTCCATGAAAAACGAAAATTATCGATGTCAATATATTTTAAAAACATCCCCGTGTCCACCAGGAAAAAAAACAAAAAACACACTAAATACGTAGTAGACTTAGTTCTTCCGCTTCCTGCATCTTCGGTTCAAACTCTATCTTGGACAACTCCGTGCAAATCAAAATGTTAACTGTAAATCAAATTTATATAATCAGTTAACTATAATATAGAAGTTACATATTAAATAATAAAGAAATCGTTATAATTGTTAAACATTGACTAAGAACTTACTATCACTTTTGTGCACAAGTTTAACTCGAGAAACAAATATTATTTTGTTATAACGTATTGCTTTTGCGATAGGTACCACTAAAATCCCCCGATGAAGATACATCCTCATTGTCATTTCTTGACCCCTAGTAAAGAAGTACGATAATTAGTTCGAAATGGAATTCATGTTTTTTATTATTTTTATATATAATAATCTACACATGTTATTTAAACTTACGTTGAATCCTTCAAAGTTATTTCTATGTAGCTCGGTCTATGACCATTCCAACACTCTTGAGAATTGTGAAACTTTCCCCGCACGATTTTTCCAATAATATCTAAAATAAGTTATAGAAAACATCAATGTAATGGTAAAAATGTTTAGGTAAAATAAAAGATTGAAATGAAAGATGAATATACCAGTCAATATTCTTCTATTGGTCGTGTCGTTAATCAACATTCGGAACGTAGGTAATTTAGGACGAATGGGAATATCCAAATTAACATGTGTGTTATTCAATGGAGAGAATTCGGATTTTTGGTTGATCCAAAGTAACCATTCAGAACGATGGATTGAATAGCCTTCGTATCTTGGAAAATCGTCATAGCCAAGGCCATAAAAATGAAAGCGATCGATTGAAAAGATAGACCCCTCTAGATTAAGTGCTTCATAACGTGGAACCAATTCAGGACAAACAACGGCTACAGCTCCATCTCCCTACCACACGTAATATTTTACAAATCCATAAATTATATTATTAAATATAAAAACAAAAAATAAATTATAATGACTTACATTTCGGTCCACTAAAAATAAGTACAATTTGTTATCCTTGATGTCTTTGTATGTGGAATAAACTCGGACAGCAGTTACGAAGAACGAACCATTACGCGGATTGAATTGAGAAAAAACTTCATATACATTTGGATTTGTAAACTATCAACACAATTAAATAAGAAATATATTAGCATAAATAGATAGATTAATAAAGAAAGTAATTAAATAAAATAAATTTACAGGTTGTTAATTATAAAATAAATCAAAATAATTGATCTGAAACTTCTAGATATATCTTTTTAATAGGTTTAGGGTTTTTAACTTTAGTCATTCTCTTCTAGTCTTCCTCCCGTCTCCACTCTCCAGAGCACCGGCCGCCACCCCCCACCCACCAGTCCACCACCCACCTTCGAGAGACTATAGCCAGCGACTAGCAGCAACAAGGACAGGACTTCGGCCAGCAGCAACCACGATAGCCACCCCCAGTCCCCACTCACCTTCGAGAGTTCATCGACTTCGACAGATCGACTCCTAGCAACGATTATCGAGTTGCAGGTCACAAAGGGGTATCGATTGGCCGATTCCTGGCTCTAAACTCTTGGCCGATTGACACGAAACGGCAGATCGCATTTGGTACCTTGCGTATTTGCCTCTCCAGTCTCGATTTCGGCTCAATTCTCCTCCTCCTTCAACCCTAGTTCAGTAGTTCTCGAACTGAAATTGTGATTTCTAAAATCAATCCACCAACGATGACGGAATTGATGCCGCTGGTTTACAGGCTCTAGTTCTTGTCCCCGTCTCTACCAATCGTTACCATGTTTGGGTTTGTACCCCTGATTCGTACGTTCTTCATGCTCTAATTATTACATTCATTCAGTATACACAAATCTTCACCTTTTTCGTTCAAACCCTATAACTGTTAATGGATCACTTGAAATGTGTGGTATTTATGTCATTTACTCATTTGCTCATTTTGGTGTTCAATGGTTCAACTGTTGAAGTGACACGTGAGTTAACAACACATAAGTAAGTCAGCAACACATGATTTTTCTGTAAATTTAAGGGATATATGTATTTCATAGATGTTTCTGTGATTGATCAAAAGGTTTTAATGGCTACTTTTTCCATCTCATACAGTTAGAGTTCAATTTGGATTAATGGAATTATAACTAAGAAGAAGAGGATCTCCCAAGTTCTGTTATATTTGTCATGATGGTCATAAAAAATGCTATAGTGGCATGATGAGATAGCTTTATATTTATGTTATTTTTCTTGACAATTTACCATCTATTTATTTATTGTTTGCATGTGGCTTGATGAGATAGTGCACGCTCTTTGTCTGTCACTTTTCTAATTTGAGTTGCTTCAATGCCTTTTTTTTAGTTTTAGCCTAGGGCCCATAAAATGGTTAGACCGGCCCTGATTTCTCTATATGAATTGGATTGAAGTAATGTTGATTAGAGTTGTTTATGTTTGTTTGATTTTGATCTGTATCTATATGTAGAAATTTGGACTTACATATATAAATCCACTTCGTATAATCAGTTAATAAGAATTTTGAATTTTGTTATTCGCATTTCATACAAGTGTTTATTTGTTGATCCCTGCTTTTCTGCTGACTTAAAAGGAATAAGTCATTGTTACTTGCTTGTGTGCTTATTTTCAAAGCAGATAAGTTTTTTGTAATATCTTGTCTAATACACTGTGTTAGTGCATAAAAATGCTACCGGTGCCTAAAAAACTTGTAAGAGTATAATCAAATAATAGTTAAAAAGGTAACTTTTCCTAGTTGAAGTTTGTATAAGTGTCTTACAATATGGTTTTGATATTATATTGATCTGTTGCAAACTGCAGGCAAGCTGATTAGCATATCTAACAATTGCCCTCCTTTGAGGAAGTTCGAAATTGAGTACTACGCTATGCTTTTTTAAGATCTATGTGGTTTAATGTCTTTTGCTTCTGAGCCGGATTAGGTCTATGTGGTCTAATGTTTTTTGCTTTATTAGATATGATAAAAACTAACTGATGAATGATTCGTATCCTGAGATAAATAAAATTAAATAAATTAAGAAGCTAATTCGTCCTCTCATATTTTGGTGTATAGTACAAACCTCAAGAAAGAAGACAAATCTATATGTAATTAGTGTTTTGTAGTTTACTCTTCTTTTATAGACTTTTTGCCTTATTCTGTTGGGATTTCTTGTTCTGTAGTGACACAAAATATGCCTTGCCTTGTTTACCTTGACAATTGCAACTCCAAAGTTGGTTCTTGTAGCTGATCTTTTGTTACACAAATAACAATTTCAATACTGAAAATGTTAATTGGAGGGTTTTTAGGTGAAACAGAAAATTGGATTTTGAAAAATCTATGGATTTTGGTTATTAACATAATGTGACTTGTATTCACAATTATTTTATTTTATTTTCAGATCTGATTTCAATGATTTTGATCTCATCAATGTCTTTCTCTCTTGTTCTATAGTATATTCACAGTTATTTTATTTTATTTTCAGATCTAATTTCAATGAAGAGACTGTCAATCAATCTGTTCGTCTCGTCAATCTTCACTGGTGAGTTATTTAACTAATGTTCTATGTTTCCTTGATTTTGGTGGTTTCCTGTTTTTTTTTTTTGTAGATTTATTTGTTTATTTACTTGGATGCCATGTAATCATCTGATTGATTTTCTTTCTATTTCCTTGTTTTTGGTATTCAATGAATTAAAGATATTATCAAAAGCATATATGAAGTAACTTTATTACAATTTGTGGTTCAATAGGGTAGTTTGCTTAGCTAGAAATATGCTATCAAATAGTTCTTTGGAGATAATTCATAATCAGTTTGCAGTTTTTAAGTATAGAAAAGAATTGTAGTTCTCACTCAACTTCAACTTGATTGTACAAAGTGTCACAATTAAGTCTTTATAAACTCTTTGGATCTCATTCATGCTCTCCACTCCACTTCCATCATCTTATATGATTTTTTTTCCAATCTTTCAGTTAGTAGATGACCTTTTCATGTTTGTTGGATGAGGTTTTTGTGGAAGATGAGACATGCTCCTGCAGGTATGTTCTCTATTTTCATTCATTGCTTTGATGATGAGCAAGTTACATGTATTGTACATTTATACAAAAGCTCTTGTTATTTAATTGGGATATTAATTAGATAGTTCATAGGAATCTC
Source organism: Pulicaria dysenterica (assembly GCA_947179395.2). Classification (NCBI taxonomy): domain Eukaryota; kingdom Viridiplantae; phylum Streptophyta; class Magnoliopsida; order Asterales; family Asteraceae; genus Pulicaria; species Pulicaria dysenterica. The sequence continues at coordinate 54,048,275 of OX359296.1, forward strand.
ATAAGATAGTTTTCACTAAACTAAGAAATGATTTATGCCAAACATTAATTACTTAGGCGGGTCCTAGAATAACAAGAGCCAAAAGTATTGCACAAATTATATGCCTCTAAAACATTTCTTAGTTTTGGATATTTTTTTCTAGAACTCATGAGTGTCTACAAGATTATTAGGAAGTACAAAACTATTATAAATAGTAACTTAAAAAACACAAAAGGTGTTTTATTAATTTCTATAATAGAAGCATTGCAAAAAGACATAAAATCAAAACTAATTATCACAAAGGAGAAAGAAAGGAAATCGATTTTAAATTATTCTAATCTTCATCTGATTCATCGATGAGTCGGTAAACTTTATTACGGCTAAAAACCGAAATCTGATTTCTTTTCTTTCTTTTGACATTGTCCATTGTTTGGGTGATGTACTGAAGTTATGGACAATGCATGTGATTAGTAATTTTTTTTTGTTAGTTATCATAGCAGAAAAATAAAAATAAAGAATACACATCAATGTAAGCTCAGGGACAATTCATTTACCTCGTTGGTCATTGGGACCGGGTCATCATTTTCCAAGTCACGAGCAATGTCCATTGGAACAGGGTCATCAACGATTTCCATGTTCTGTTAATTTTAAATAAAACCAAAAGTTATATAAAAAATTTCAGTTTCATTGTTAAGATTATGGATGATGGTTTACCTGCAGGAGGACTTCAGATGCTGCAACAAACAAATGATTCTTTGCAATGGCGGCAGCAGTTTGCGAGTTGGGAGCAGTTTGCGAGTTGGGAGCGGTAATGTTAGAGTTCATTTTGCTAGCAGTAAGTTGAAGGAGAGTTTACATAAAACAATGGTCTTTTTATAGGAAAATTTGTAGAAATCGTTTCAATTAATTTGTAATTATGTTGTGCTGTAATTAAGCAGAAATATGTATCTACTACAGTTATGTTTTGCTGTAATTAAGCAGAATTATGTATCTACAGAAAATATGTTCTGTGACTAAAATATGAAGGAGAGTTTACTAAAATAGTTGTGCTGTATTTATGTTCTGTAACTAAAATTAAGCAGAATTTGTATCTACGGAAAGTTTTCTTGTACAATGCATGCATTTAACCAGAATTTACAGGATGCATTAATTTGTAGATTAAAGCTTAATACAGAATTTACAGGATGCATTATACAGATTAAAGCTTGTACCTTGTGTATAAGGATTTGTACTACTTAATTTTAAGTAGTCTTAAAAATTAATAGGAGAGAGAAACTTAAACCAATTATATATTAGTATAGATAGAGTTTGGTTTCATTCTATTGCTGCATACACACCAGCAATTTTGTTCGATTTATATAAGCTGATTTAGGTTTGTGTCTGTGTTTTTATGCAAACTGATTTAGGTTTGTGTTTTTGATACAAACTGACTTAGGTTTGTAGTTTTGATACAACGAGCAAATTCATTTTATGGCTTTATTCTATTGCTGCTTCATTCTTTGTAGTTTAGGTTTGTGTTTTTTATACAAATTGATTTAGTGTTGGTGTTGGTGTTTTTGTTCGATTCTTGGTTGCAATAGACTACTATTCTTCATCAATCTAAATGTTCTTATTTGTTTAATTTTTTTTATAAGAATTGATTTGTTTAATTATGTGTTTTCTGAATACTCATTCAATTCTTGGTTCTGACATAGTTATTTTATGCATTAAGTTTAAATATGTTATTGAGAAAAGAAAGTTATTTCAAATTTAATCTTTTGCTTAATTTAAAAATAAATAAATTTCAATGTCACTAATTCAATCATTTATTTGTTATTCTAGGGAACGAGATAAGAACAAAAAAGCTAGTGAAAGTATGAATTCATAGTCGAATCGATCTTCTTAGACCATCCGCATCCGTTGGAGACCCGCGCTGGCTAGCCCCTCAACAAGCGCAGCACGCCATTGCTGCAAGGCTGGTTTGACCAGCGGCTAGCCCCCCATCTAGTGTTGGTTCGATTTTTTTCTTTTTTTATATGTTCCTTTTTTTGTTTTTTCTTTTTTACCGTTACACACTGATGTGCTTAAAGCGTACCAGTTTTTTATTTATAAAAACCGTTATTATTTAGTACGACTACAACACAAATGGGCAAGTGAACCTACTCGTATCGTAGTATAGAAAATAAGTACGAGTGTCGAACACTTGGGGAACGAGTATGATTTGATAAATTTATATTAATTTAAATATTAAACTAGACTAAACTACTCGAAAACAATAAAGGGGAATTTGTATGATGTAAGTGATCTATCAACCAACTAATGCCACTACAAACCCTAGAAAATCACTAAAGCATGCAAGAAAGACAAGAAAGCGAATAACTCGGAGAATTAATTATATAATGAAGATGTTCCCTCCCTAGATTCAATTCAACCATTTTCATGGCAATTAATTCGTGGCAAGATAAGCTAAAGATACTTTGAGCATTCATGCATCAATTTCTAAATTAGTTAAAACATTGATCCGGTTATAACCGTCTAATTACACCAATTAATAGCCTTTATGGTCAAAAGTGCGATTAAAAGGGATAATTAGCTAATTAATTCGATTACCAAGTAAAGACTCAACCTTTAATGTTTCATATGATCAACAAAACATCATTAACACATAAAGGGTCATTATATGTTTAATCACATGCAAAATCATCTATTTAAAATTGCTTAACACTAGGATTTGATCAATCACTATCTCTTTAATTATCTATTGGTCCTAGATAATCAAGATGCAAGCTTTATGAATTAAATGATCTTTTAAAACATAAAACTCAGATTATAAACAACCAAAACAGATTATGAAGCATGGATGAACTAAGATTAGGTTAAACTTGAATTAAACATGAATTAAAGCATCAAAGCCATGTATCAATAAACCATTACATGAGTTTCATCTCCTCTAGGGAGGAAAACAAAAGATCTAGCCAATCATAATAGTTCTAAACTTCTGGAAATCAAGAAGAAAGAAGAACATCATGAGAAAGAAAAGAAAAACCGTAAAAAGCCGAACGGGTCTTCACTTTGATCTTCACTATTGAGCTCCAATCCTCCAAGACCTTGCTCCAAGCTTTCTCTACACTTTAATGGTGTTTCCAGAAGGTTTTTTGGTGGAAAAGTCGGCTGGAATAGGTTAAATCCCGAAGAAAAGTCGAATTCAATATATAGGCTGAAAACTGGGAGTTAGCGCCGCTACACAAAAGTTAGAGCCGCTACAACCAGACTCCGGCCAGATTTTGACTTTTTCAAATCTTTGATGCTTATCTCGATTTTTATCCATTCTCCTTCATATTTATCTTCATAATTCCGAATTTAAACCTGGAAAATAATAAATAAAGATATTAAACATATATTAAATGTATTTTCCATATTTTTCCTTAAAAACAATTAAATATCGTCTTAAAATATATATAAAAACCGCGATATCACACACAAATACTTTATTTTAATTTTTTTTCTTTTCTTCCTCCTATTAATAGTCTCCTTATTTTTTTTCACACCTCTCTTCTTCTCTCAAACTTCACTTTATATATTTATCTTTTAATGCATAAAAAATATCCCCTTCTTCGTATAATACATCAGAATATCTTGATTCGTCTTCATCTTCTTCTTCTTCGCATGATACGTCTGATTCTGATGGATCACGTATCGGCGTGTATCGTAAAACAAGTGTCGTATTATTTCGCTGATTAATAACGGCGGCTAGTATTTATGTACTTTTTTTAATGTAATAAGTTGAAATATTAGTTTTGAATTATATATATATAAAAGATTTTATAATTATATTGTCTTGCAATTTATTTTTAATAATTATATTATGTTAATTAATAAATAAAAAAAATAGAAAAGATTGAGGGTTGAATATGAGGATTTATAGCTTAGAGAGGGTTGGAGGTGGGAAATGATGTGGATGCTGAAGTGTCAGTAGAGAACTCCATTAAAATTTATTATGAATGCTGATGTTGTTAATATTTTAAGTTCACTAGTTAATGGGTTCAAAACAATATGAATTCATGTCCTTTGGATTATATGTGATAGCTATGCTTGTTTATATTAGTCATATTTGTTTGTGTTAAATATGAATAATTTCTTGAGTTAATTGTTCAAATGGTCCTTTAACTTAAGGGTTTCTGTTATTTTCGTTCCTTAACTTTAAAAGTGGTAAGGATGATCCTTTAACTGTCATTTTCATCCTATTTTGGTCATTATTAACATTAGCCGTTTGTTTGTTTAGTTAAATCAATGACATTTCAGTCCTTTTACCCTTTTTTTTATTTTTATTTATTAAAAACAATATATTTATTATTTTTAAAATAATAAAACTAAATATCATATCATTCCCCACTTTATCTCTTCCCAAGACACACACCCTTTCTCCCCCTTCCTCTCTCTCTCTCACACACACACACATACACACTCTCTTCTTCCCACATCACCCCCACCCTCCACCACCGTTCACTGCCACCACCACCGCCCTCTGCCACAACCACCGTAACCACCGCCATTGCCGCCGTAAACACCGCCACTGCCGCCGTTGCCAACTAAAAACCCTAGATCCGTCCTCGATCTGTCACCGCTGTTGCCAACTGAAAACCCTAGATCCGTCCTAGATATGCCACCGCCGTTGCCAACTGAAAACCCAACTGAAAACCCTAGATCCGTCCTAGATCTGCCACCGTCGTTGCCATTGAAAACCCTAGATCGTGGTGGTTCCGATGAACAAAGTGTGTGTGTGTTGATCCGCCACTGAAAACCCTAGATACGCCACTGTAAGTTGTGTTGATGGTTCTTCCACTCGGTAAACGTGTGTGTGTGTGTTTCGATGAACAGAGACTATGGTGGTGGTGGGTTGTGGTGGCAACAGAGATTGACTACGCGTGTGTGTGTTCGGAAGTAGTGGTGTTGGTGGGTTATGGTGGTGGTGGGTTAAGGTCGTGGAAGTGGTTGCTGGTTGTGGTGGGTTATGGTGTGGTGGTGGTGTGTGGTGGTGGTTTCCAGTTGACGGTAGGAGAGAGAGAAGTAAAGAGATAGACTTTGACTTTAAACTTTTTGATAAAGCTGACTTTGACTCTAATTATTAACTAATTTATAAAATGAGTAAAATTAAAAAATAAAAATAATAAAATATAAATAAAAGGGTAAAATACTAAAATGATCATTTTACCTATTTTAACGGAAAAAGTTAACATAATATGTTAATAAGGACCAAAATGGCATGAAATTGGCAGTTAAAGGATCATCCTTACCACTTTTAAAGTTAAAGGACGAAAATAGCAGAAAACTTTAAGTTAAAAAGACCATTTGGACAATTAACTCTAATTTTTTATTTAAACTGCGGTTCTAAAAGTTATGCTTTAGGTGTGTGCAGTATATTTGTTGGTGTGTAGTATATTGGTGGGTTGTAAATGTTAAGTTCTGGATAGTGTTGAATCAACCACCCAAGCAACTTTATTTTTTATTTTCCAATTAAGAAGGTTTCATCAGGTGTGCAGATAAGTTTTAAGAGCTTTGGGTCTGATAGGATACAGGTGTGGCTGTGATCAATTCCACACATGTACAAACAAATTGATGCCAATATTTAAGAGAAGTAATATAATTAAATACCACTTGTTCTCAAATTCTCAAAAGTTTGAACAAACTACCCCAAACAAATTGATGCCAATGCAAAATTGTTACTGTTGAACCATCTTCATCAAACAGCACAAGTGCCACCAATTCTAAAGTGGAACCATATTAAGGTATAAAAACAATACAGATTTAAAAACAAAAACTAAGATCTCCATCAGCAGCATGACCACAAACAAAAAATGTCTCCAAAATTGAAGTCGTGAACAAACAGACCAATATTAAGGTTGAGCCATGGACACACGCAGACCATAAGGTTCTTCGACCATCGAAGCTAAACAATCGAATCATTTGATTACCACAAACGCAAAACAATCACACTATGGACACACGAACACCAATATTAGGGCTTGTAATTTGCAACTTCTTTGATCACCACAAATGCAGAACAATCGAACCAATCGACCATTACAAAACGGAAGCATTGACAGTTTTGTTTGCTGGACGATCGTTGTCCAGTTCGCCAGCCCCATGGAAGCTCTGTTAGAAGTTTTTGAATGAAATTAGGATAGAAGTAATATGTGATGTTGAAAGATATGTAAAAGGAGTTTTCATGATTCAGTTTATAGTATAAGAAACGATGTTTAGTTGGGAGTCATTTTCTATTCATGTTCCTTCCCTTAAATAACAATATAGACAATTAAACCGATAGACATTTCTAAAAATAAGACGGTTCAACGGTGAAAAGCATTAAATATGAAGACTGTAGATCGGTCCTAATAGTTTGTTTGGCAATCTCATAGCAAGCTACCAGTTTCGTTAGCAACAAAATCAAGATGCAAAAAAAATCTGGAGAAGAAAAGACAGCCACAACATAAGCAACAGCGCACTTGATGTCTAAACAGACAAATCTGAAATAAAATAAGAGATTTGATAACATCCCTAAGGGCTATGGTTAAGAGATAAAAACACACAACAATTATTGTACATGAACCACTTATTATAACATTAACTACCTTGAGGTTGTTACGCTCAAAGTACAATAACTGATACTGTTAAACCTGTGAAAGACTAAGCCTGTACACAACACGCTTGATCACAAATTGCAGGGAATTGAAAGAACAAAGATGATACACACAGATTACACAAAACTGTGTATTTTCATGAAAATAAAAAAACAGAACAATTGCCTTAAAGGCTTACACGATTCAAAAGGAAACAACAAAACAAAACTACCCACTATGGAAACATGGAAGACTAATATAACTACCCACTACCAAGGTGCTAATACTGAAAATAAATAAACAAAATAATAAACAAACTAATTAATATTTCAGCACATGAGCTGCACGATGGTGTTGACTTCAATACTCCCTCTCAACACCAATTCCAGTCATCCCCATTTTCTTACAGAACACAATCATCTTTTTTACTTGATAAGGCTTTGGTAAACCCATCTGCCACTTGTTCATCTGTGTTAACATAGATCAGATCGATTTCTCCTTGCAGCACCTTTTCACGAATGAAATGATAATGGACCTCCACATGTTTAGTTCGAGCATGAAACATGGGATTTTTGGCCAACTGAATCGATGACATGTTGTCACAATAGAGCACAACACTATAATCCACAGCTTGGTTCAGGTCTTTTAAAAGTTGCAGCAGCCAAACACTTTCTTGAGAGCAGCTGCCCGATACTCGGCTTCGGTCGTCGAAAGAGATACCGTAGGCTGTCGTTTACTACACCAGGAAACTGGACTTGATCCAAGCATAAAAACGTAACCTGTTGTGGAACGACGGGTGTTTAAATCACCCGCATAATCAGCATCGCAGAAACCCAACAACTTGCAGTCTGACTTCTTAAACTTTAACCCATAATCTGAAGTCATCTTAATGTATCTGAGCACCCTTCGAATAGCATCAAGATGAGGTTTCCTTGGTTTCTGCATAAAGCGACTTAAAACACCAACAACAAAGGCGATGTCGGGTCGTGTGATTGTAAGGTAGATCAAACTTCCTACAATCTTCCTGTACATGGTTGTATCTTCCAACTCTCTACCTTTGTCAGCACACAACTTGACATTGGTATCCATTGGTGACACTGCTGGTTTGCAATCAGTCATCCCAAACTTCTCTAGCATATCAAATAGATATCTCTGCTGATGCAACACAATGTTCTCCTCTGCATACTCCACTTCCAAACCAAGAAAGTGTTTAAGTTTGCCCAAATCTTTCATGTGAAATCGAGTACATAAGTTCTCTTTCAACTGATTAATAACCTCATCAAGATCACCTGTTATAATTAAATCATCAACATATACAAGACACAAAGTAACTTTGTTACCAGTTGATTTCACAAATAGGCTAGCATCTGAACCACTAATAGTATAACCATTCTGATCCAAAAACTCTGCAATCTTCCCAAACCACGCCCTTGGTGACTGTTTCAAGCCGTAAATCGCCTTCTTCAGTTTACACACGAAGTCGGGATGATTCAAACTTTCAAAACCTTGTGGCTGATTCATGTGAATTACATGATCAAGGTCTCCATACAGGAAGGCGTTACTCACATCCATCAGCCAGAGAGTCCAACCTTTATTTGCTGCCAAGGCTAAGATCATTTGAATAGTCGTTAGTTTGGCAACGGGGCTGAACGTATCCTCATAATCCAAACCGTATTGTTGTGAGAATCCGCGAGCTACAAGTCGAGCTTTAAATCTTTCTACATTACCATCGGCTTTTCTCTTCACCTTGTAAACCCATTTACAAGAAACGAGTTTCACATCCGTGGGCTTCGGAACTAATTCCCAAGTTTGGTTTCGCATCAGCGCAGTCATTTCTTCTTCCATAGCCTTAATCCAATCCAGATTTTGACTAGCTTCTTCGTACGAGTTAGGTTCTTGAACATCAGTTTCAACCACAGCAGCATTAGCATATCTTGGATTGGGTCTCCTAACTCCTGTTGATCTCCTAAGATTAGGAGGCTCCTCATCATGATTCTCATCATCATTTGTTGCGTGTGAATCGTTATATACACCAGTCTGCCAAGGCTGTTGTCGACGGGTTTGATTCACATCTTCTTCCACACAAATCTCTTCCTCAAGATTCAACTTAACTTTTGATGAACTCAAGCTTTCCTTAAGGATTTCTGAGTCAGGGAGAATTTCTTTGTCAGATGACAACCATGTTGAATGTTCATCAAAAACAACATTTCTGGACACATATATCTTCCCGTTTGTAGGATCGCAACATCTCCAGCCCTTGCGCTCAGAATCATTCCCCACAAAAATACACCGAACCGCCTTCTTCTCCATCTTATGACGTAAATGGTTGGGTATGAACACATAGCATATACACCCGAACACACGAAAATGACTTACATTAGGCTTAGTGTTCCATAATTTTTCAAACGGTGACATATAATCAAGACCTTGTTGTGGCAACCGATTGATAACATATGACCCCGTCTTCATAGCTTCTGCCCAAAATCTTCCTGGAACATTTTTATCGTGCATCATGCTCCTACACACTTCAGCAAGATGTCGGTTTTTACGTTCTGAAACGCCGTTTTGCTGTGGCGTATTAGAACAGGTAAGCTGTCGCCCAATTTTCTGCTCCTTCAGATAATTAGTGAACTCGTGTGATACGTACTCCCCACCATTGTCAGATCGCAATCGTTGTATCCTACACATGGTGTCCCTCTCTGCATCAGCCTTGAACTCTTTAAACTTGTTAAATGCTTCTGACTTTTCCTTCATAAAATAAATCCATACAAATCTGGAATAATCATCAATAAAGGTGATCATATATCGCATACCTCCAACCGATGATTGCTTCACAGGTCCAAAAATGTCTGTATGTACCAGTTCAAGTGGGGTTTTAGCCTGGTATGACGACTTCTCAAACGGTAGCTGGTGTGCCTTGCCATATTGGCACCCGGCACACACCAAGTCTTTGCAAACATCAAGTTGCGGAAGACCACTCACCAGCTTCTTCTTCATCATCATATCGAGTTTATCATAGGCGACATGACTCAATCTCATATGCCACAAATCAACATTCTGGTTTCTCTTGGTCTTTTCCATGTAAGCCGTTTCAGCCGACATTACATATATTGAATCTGACCGGCGTCCCAATGCAATTGGATTCGAAGAGGTCTCGAAATCGTTGTATACTTTCACACTATCTGGGCCAAATAAGACAAAGTGACCTGTAGAAGTGAGTTGAGAGACTGAGAGTAGGTTTTTCTTCATACATGGAACATGGTAAACATTGTGTAGAATCAGCTACCTCTGATTCTCATCTGGGCAGACTTTAACTTTACAAACATGAGCAATTTTAAGCCTTGAATCATCAGCAATCACAACTACCTTGCTGCCTCCATACTCAATTGGATTCTGCAGTCTTTCCTTCTCTCCTAGTCTCCTGTCATATGATTAGAACATCCCGAATCAACTATCCGTTCATCGAGTTTGTTCTTTCGTTGCTCGGTAGTGGCTGTAAGAGCCAAAACATCACAATCTTGTGCAAAGTGAGCCTCAGCGTCCCAAGCCGTTTCTTCTTGAGACGTAGCCGTGTTGCCTTCTTCATTGGTTTTGAACCAACAATTCCTAGCAATGTGTCCTTTACGACCACAAATATAGCATTTGAATGATGGTCGCTTTGAAGGACGTTGAATCTTTTGTTTTTCTCCAGATTGCTCTCCTTTGTCAAAGTCTCTTCCTTTCTTATCAGCCTCATTACCTATCTGTTTATTTGAGTTCTTCTTATACCCAGATTGTGATTTGTGCTTGGGAAACTTCCCTTTTCCCTTCTCTACATAAAGAGCCTCTTCATCAGCTTTGATTGAAATTCCTCCCATTTGTTTCGCCAAGGCTTCTTGCCCTGCTAGGAGATTTTCAAACTCCACAAGCGAGGGTTGAACCGGCCAACCCTGAATTGCTGCCACGAAGCTTCTGAATTCGGGTTTTAGACCATGTATGATGATCCTCTTCATTCTCTGTTCGCCAATCTTTGCTTGTGGGTCAAGTTCTCCAATTTCCCTGCATGTAGCCTTCACCTTATGGAAATATTGCGGGATAGACATGTCACGTTGTGACACCGAAAGCAACTCATTCTCGAGTAGTTGAAGCTTAGTGTCGTTCTTTTTCGAGAACAACACACGCAGGGTGTCCCATGCCTCTTTCGGGGTCGCCGTGTCTTTGAAGTGTTCGAGCACATTCTCTTCTACCGTTGTCTTCAAGATAAACATAGCCTTCCCCGCTTTAATCCTCCACTTTCGAAGAACCCCGTTGTTATCCTCCGTCTCTGGTTGTTGTACTTCAGCACCATTAACCACCTCCCACAGATCTTGTCCCTGCATGTATGACATGATACATGTTGACCAGGAGTTGTAGTTGCTGTTATTAAGCTTCTTGACACCACCAACAACTTGGAAATCGGCCATAGAACTGGCTTTGATACCAGTTTGTTAAACCTGTGAAAGACTAAGCCTGTACACAACACGCTTGATCACAAATTGCAGGGAATTGAAAGAACAAAGATGATACTGATACACACAGATTACACAAAGCTGTGTATTTATATGAAAATAAAAAAAACAGCACAATTGCCTTAAAGGCTTACACGATTCAAAAGGAAACAACAAAACAAAACTACCCACTATGGAAACATGGAAGACTAATATAACTACCCACTACCAAGGTGCTAATACTGAAAATAAATAAACAAAATAATAAACAAACTAATTAATATTTCAGCACATGAGCTGCACAATGGTGTTGACTTCAATAGATACGTGTCTTAGTCTCACAACCAAAGCCCTAAGGCTGTTGAAAAGAGAATGGATAAAGACAATTTAAAATATAGTCATGTTTGTTCTAATATAACTCATTAATTTAGTCACGTATGTACTAAAGAAACACAAAAGAAGGAAACACAGAGCAATAAACATGTTCATGTTGTAAATAGATAAAGACAATAAATCAATAACAAAATCAGAATTACCGATTTATGGTACTAAGACATGGTTCAAGTTTAGTTCTGCACCTACAGAATCCAGACAAGTGAATGCATATAAGAGAGAGAAAAGAGCAATTGTAATGATTGTACTACTGTTCAGTCACCTGTTGGACTCAAGAAGTCAAGCGAAAAATAAGCAGACTATTAATGGAAACCTTGATGGCCTAAGGATTTGAATGGAAATTGTTTGATACCCATTGTCGTAGGGATTTCCCTAAAGTACCTGCAAAACACGGATGCGGGTGAGCTTACATAGGTATGGACAACAAGATCACGGCTTTCAAGGGTGAACAATTCAAACAATCTCTCCACATAGGTATGTTCTAACATACAGAAAAATAATAATAATGCCAATTTGGGTAAGGACTACCAAGAAAAAGATGCTACCGAACATCTTTACAGAATACGAGCGAGCAAACCCAATGGGTAACGTAAATCCATCAATCCTTCATGGATTCACATTATGGAAAGAGTCTCTTAGAATGTGCATTTATAATACTTATATAATAAGAGTTGTGCTAGAGTCACACAGATACATAAGCTAAAACCTTGGGTGACATAAAATGGAAAACCAGGTTGCCCTTTGGACCCAACTCTTACAAAATCAGGTTGTATCCAAACAATGCACAAGCTCCAAGACCATGAAAGAGTATCAAAGAAAGCACAAAAAGTCCATTAGACCCAATATTTATAAGAATTTCAGTTACAACACAAAAAAATGTTGATCATATATGAACTAAAACAGAAACACAAAACATAATAAAAGAATACAACAAACTAGTTTTGCAGCATTTTTGCCAAAGAAACCGAGAACTACATAAAAACGTGCGCATGCGTTTTCATAAATAACATAAACAATATGCAATATATCTCTCTAAAACATGCAACAAAAAAAAAGGATTAGGAGATCGAAAATGGAAGAAATTTGTTATTATTTTTGTATATCATAAAAACTTTGTTACATATTATGATGTAAATAGGCTTAGTTTATCCGCATTTTAGGCCGGAATAAATTTTATTTAGGGTTCTGGTTTGATTCTATTACTTAGTTTACAACTAGATCCTAACCAAACGTATTTTGAGACGTTACCTAGCCCACACATACTGCTATCTCGAGTACCAAATGCAACCATCCAAGAATTTCTCTTGTACCCCTACTCATAGCGTGGACCATGCTTCAGAATCATAGATCCACCACTGTTCCGGATCCCCAACACACTTGTTCTGTATAACAGAAAAAAAATACAAATTACAAAGTGCACAATTAAATCATGATTTTAGTCACTTATGTTGCAAAGAAACACAAAAGAAGGATATAAATACCGAGCAACATGATATTCATCTGTTCAAAAAGATATCAGCCAGATAATCTTAAATTTTTAAATCTTAACAGTGTATGTTTCTAAGACATGGTTTGAGAGTATCATTATGCATCTCCAGGAGCCAGACGAGTCATCTAATACAGACGATGATAGCATTAAGATTCTATAGTGGAGCTCAAGTCACATGCCTTTTAGCCGTGCTTACGCAATTTACCATATCCATGTTAGCATTGAGACCGGCTGGTGGGGGACACCATGGGTTACCGAAAAAAATCAGATGATAATTTTACTACCTTTGGGTTCAAGAGAGGTGTAGGGTGTACCAATATGAAGCATGAAATAGACAGACTAAGCACACAACCTAACCTATTTTGTACAAACTAGGCACATGATCAATTAATATTTACATGTCAAGTTAGCAATTCAAACCACAATCTCTGGCCATACATTTCATCAGCTCATAAGGCAAACACATAGAGTTTTTGTTCAAGCTTACACCCTCTAGAGGTGTCATCATCTCAACATAAACACCATATACACCATAAACAAGCTTTGTCGCGTTTATGGCAAACGAACAAAGATGGAAACAAGAGAAATACAAAGCAACATGCATATATGTATTCCATAAATACCCGCCAATGTTGAATTAAGTCTTAGTGGCTCAAATTAAATTCAAATTTCACATCATACGAACCAGAAAAGTGATCTGTGATCCCAATGAATATATAACACTCTGAGGATGCTCATACCTTCAGGATTACAGCAGAGCTCTAGCTTTCAGGATTGCAAGAAAGTTTTAGGCTCACAGGGATGCATTGTTATGAAGTGAAGCAGAAAAAAAACATAATTGACTATAATGCTTTTCTATAGAAAGATGTTTTACCTTGCTAAAGGCAATAGTTTAAAACATAAACCATGGCTATACAACATGTCTGAAGTTGGCATACACAAACAATTGATCAAAGAAAAGAGATGCTATATTGCACAGAAACAAACTACCCAAACAGGGCAAGTGGTTAACAAGTACATGTGTGGATATTAGAAACTCCACCATTCACATTCTTAATGTCATCACAACGAAAACTCAACATTCCATAACTGACGAGTGAACGAGTAAGGTAACATATATAATCAAATGTAACCTCTCATACCAATATGTGTATCATTAAAGCCTAAAACAACTATAACCATGGTGGGAATTTGTCAGTAGCTCACTAAACAAAAAGCCAGAACCAACATCCACGTAACCCTGAGGCCAAGCCCTATGGCAGTCTAAAAAATCTAATGCAACATCATACAGAAACAATATACCAATATAAACACCTCTAAGTCATTACCAATAAAACAGAGAAGCTAAAGATGCCAACAAAATACATAAAGAACCATCACTTCCCAAACGAGCAACAATGGTATAAATGGAAAGGGGATCTACACCTGAAGAAGAAAAGACATGTTCAGCTGTGGAAGCTAATCCATAGATGATGAGACTGTTAACCGAGACCATTGCGACCCGAGGGTGTGTTTGGAAAGGGAATTCAGGTTGCCCCTGTGACTTGATTTCTACAAAAGCAATTAGAGCACCGATGATAGAGCCAAGGGTTGATCGAGGCAGCATCTCGGCTTCTCTCCCAAACACTGGTGGGAAGAAATAGTCAGTCCACCTGCTGCCGAGAGTTTCCATTAGACCACACATCGCTACTATTGACAATAACAAGATGTCAGAGACTCGGGCAAAGAAAACGGCGGTGATGAAGGATGTGAGATGGTCAGTTTCGGCGTGATCCACATCTCCAACTTCCACATCGCCAACATTTATTTGAAGTGCCACCGGATAACTCATCATTTGGATTGGATACAAAGAAATTCAAACAGAGCTCCGTAACAAAACAAGCGACTATCGCAGGAGAAATTTTTTTTTTTTTTCAAACAGAGACGCTTAGTCACACCGAATTAATCTGCGGAAAGGAAGGAAAAAAGGTAAACATTAGAGCCATCATAACATCAAGGTCTCCGAATTAAATCAAATACAAGAAAAATATATAAAACTACTTCGATTACGGTGATTAGAAAGCAATCAAGCAATAATTATGCTAACATTAGATGAAGAAATCGCCGACCAAACCTCAGGATGCACCTACGGGTAATACCCATCCCTCTCCATTTCTATCTCAGTACTCCATCTTACAATTATAAGGAAACGCTCCCTCTCTCGAACACTCTCGTTGCCTCTCTAATACCGAGAAGTGGTGAAATGCGACGACACCTGACCGACCCCAGGGCCGGGGTGTTTTAATCGCTCTGTCCGATAGGGAAGAATATCCCACATCGGGACGAAACATCAACTTCTCAGTCCTGACAACTTAATATCAAGAAAATGAAAGCTTTGCAGTACATGTAAATATGCAAGTATAGATAGATTAAGCTGACGACTGTATTCAAACCTGATAGTCGAGTTGAAGAATGGATCCTGGAGCCTGGCTAGCAGTTACATGTGGTGTTTTCTAATTTAAAATCGTTATCTATATATTTATAGCATGACACCTGGTAACCCTTGCAGAGTAGCAGAGGAAATTTCTAGGAAGCCCAACGTTGCTGCAAAACCGTCGTTTTTACTTTTTTAATGCGAATAATGTTTGTGCAACTTTCTTGTAATCACATTTACCGGTAAAACCGGCTGATTCCGGTTTTACACTTTTACAATTTCCGGTACATCCTTTTATAGTTGTTCGACATGCATTTGTGCAACTCTCTTGTATCACATTTACCGGTAAAACCGGCTGATTGCGGTTTTACAATTTCCGGTACATCCTTTCATAGTTGTTCGACATGCATTTGTGCAACCATCTGTCATCATTCTTCAAAAAGTTGGATAAGTTTTTGTAGCAACCTTGTGACATTATCCTTCATTAAGCTTAGACATTTAACACATGTAATACAACAATTATGTAAAATTTAAATTATTCGATTTTTTATGATAATCTAATTGTTATATGAAAAGCAAACCATTTTTTTTTATCAAAATGTCAAAGATAAGTATAGAGTGAGAGTTATTAATCTTATAATTTCTATTATTCTATTTTATATATTAATAAAACTGTAATATATATTATATTAATAATAAAATTATAAAAATATAAATGGTTCATAATCGGGTAATTGGGCGTGTATTGACTAAAACCATAACCGTCTCAAACCCACGAAATTTTAAGAAAGAAATCTCATACCAATCAAATAACAATCTATCCGTCTCAAATCTCATCCCAAAAGTTTCGGGTTGGGTATTCCTGTCATGACTCGTTTTCGGGTATTTTTGCCATCCTTATAAGGGCGCTTATATAACGTCCCGTTTTACTGAAACTTTATTTTACTTATAATAACATTTCGTGAAGCTCACAAATATTAAAGTCAGTTGAAGCGTACATTTGTTAAAAACCATTTTTGTACAAAAGATATTTAACACATTTACAACCAAAGTGTTTCGAGTTATGCAAAAGAGGCGTTAAGGTTATAAAAGATGTTCATAATGCGGACAGTCAAACAGGAGCCTTGCCCTTGCTGCTATTGCATCCTACAAAAACATGAATACAATATCTGATAAACAAGAGTTTACTGAGGATGCTAAACTGTAAATCATATAAGCACATGCATAACTCATAAACAAGTATCACACTTTATATTAGTCACAGTATTGTACCATCTTAGCAAGTGCCCCACCATGCTAGATGTTATAAATCTTAGCATTGTCACGCGAAGCAGTATGCTACACCATACTTTGATCCACATGAATCATTCACACTTTGTAATGCATTACACACATGAAAAAGAGTTTAGTAAACTCACCTTGTAAGCAATTTATGTGAATAATAGCATATACGACTTAGTTAAGTAGCCAATCACCTTTTAATACAATTAACATAACAAAATATTACAAATTCTGCAATCTATGTTGAAACAGGGACTACATGTACCCTGTACGCTACATGACCACACGTGGTGATATCGCGGTTTTTAGTTATATTTTTAATGTGATATTTAATTATTTTTTATAGAAATCATGGAAAATATGTTTTATATATGTTTAATATCTTTAATTATTATTTTTTAGGTTTAAAATCGGATTAGTGGTGATAAGGATGAAGAAAAATGGATAAAATCCGAGATAAGCATCAAAGATTTGAAAAAGTCAAAATATGTCCGGAGTCTGGTTGTAGCGGCTCTAACTCTTGGTTAGCGGTGCTAACTCCTGCGTAGCGGCTCTAACTCCCAGTTTTTAGCCTATATATTGAATTCGACTTCTCTTCGGGATTTAACCTATTCCAGCCGACTTTTCCACCACAAAACCTTCTGGAAACACCATTAAAGTGTAGAGAAAGCTTGGAGCAAGGCCTTGGAGGATTGGAGCTCAATATAATTAATTCTCCGAGTTATTCGCTTTCTTGTCTTTCTTGCATGCTTTAGTGATTTTCTAGGGTTTGTAGTGGCATTAGTTGGTTGATAGATCACTTACATCAAATAATTCCCCCCTTTATTGCTTTATTTATTTTATTGCAGTAGTTTAGTTTAGTTTAATATTTATATTAGTATAATTTTATCAAATCATACTCGTTCCCCAAGAGTTCGACACCCGTACTTATTTGCTATACTATAGTACGATTAGGTCCTCTTACCTATTTGTGTTGTAGTCGTACTAAATAATAACGGAAATTATAAATAAAAAACGGGTACGCTTTACGCACATCAAGTTTTTGGCGCAATTGCCGAGGAACGGTTTCATTTGATTTAATTATATTAATTTTAGTATTAAACGATCCTTCCTGCGAGTTTCGGCTCAAAGGAAGGTACTTTAGTAGTTTTGCTCGTGTTTCTTCGTGACCTGCGATGTCTCTTCTGCGAATATGATCTACGACGGGGATACACCGATTCGTCTAATTGTTAAAGATGATGAGGATGAACCGATCCATTGGGAGTCTTTCCTTAAATATTTGTTGAACGAGTTTTATGACGATGGCATTGAGCGGGATGATTACGACTTCATTATTAAAGATGATGAGGATGACCGCCCGATTGGTTCGCCCGAGGAGCCACAACTTAGTCCTGAACCATACTATTTAGACGACTCTGATTCTGACGAGAGTTTATGTTTTGAGCCCGATGCGGAGGTGAAATCGAGAGAAGATGCGCAATTTGATGGAGATATTCTGGAGGGCCTCGCTGACCTGTTTGAGGAGACGGAAGAACATACAGAGGATGAACCATCGACCTTCGTTGAACCAGCATCCACGTTAGGTTTAGAACCAAAACCCATGTGGGGACCTTCACTTCTTGAAAAAGAAGATATTGAAAGTACAGATGAAATCTTGAATTATTTAGAATTTCTATTATTCGAGGAGGCAACTGAAAAACCAGCTCTGGAGGTAGCCGCGGGATCTTGCGAGGAGTTAGTGTTAGGGTATGGAATTCCTTCGGCACCAGGGACCCTTTGGAACCTGTCGTGTTGGAAGAATGATCAGGCGGTTAGAAATTTAGAAGGCATCGGGAGCCGGTTGGAATCTTTGCTTGAGTCACAATCGAGTTCACAATCTAGGGGAGGAACCAGGATTCATAACGCAGGGAGGATGTCATTTGAGATCAATAAGGGAGAGCGAAACGCGATCGCAACAGCTTTGGGAGTTGGTAAATCATACATATATCCTGGTATGTATGCATATTACCATCCGCACTTTATTGCAAGTGTGGGGTCTTTCATTCCAATTAGTAGTCCCCAGTCCCTAAATTCGGAGTCAAGCTAGAGACTCGGACAAAAACTAGCGCTTCTCGGGAGGCAACCCGTGTTTAGTTTAGGTTTTTCTTTTTTCTTTATTTTTATTTCTTTCCCTTTCTGTTCCAACTTTGTGGGTGTGTTGACTAGAAACCCTCACGAGACTACAACTCGTCCACTCGGGCTACTGAGGGGTTTAAAGGCTTGTTGCATGCGCTAAATGCAACAGTGATTCCTACGAAAGTGAGTTAGGTTTGTTTTTCTTTTTGTGTGTTTTAGTTGTTTGATTCTTTGCCTTGATCTATCTTAACCTTTGCTCCGAGTGTTTTTCTTGCAGGTGGTTATGGAGTGCGCACTTATGCTGGCTTTTGCTCAGCATTATCTTTTGCTGCTCCATATTTGTGTGAATGCCCGAAGGGAGTTTTCTCTAACCTTTTTCTACCTTAGTTTTTGATTTCATGTACAATGAGGACATTGTACGATTTAAGTGTGGGGTAGGGGGTTAGAAAACGATTCCTAGCTTGAACTTCATTTGTCCTTGATTAAATCATGATGGTATTTGGGCTATAATTTTTAAAATTTTAATATCATTCGAGTAAGTGTTAAGTATTGGTTGAAGGTGTCAAATGTTTGATTTGTGAACAAGTTCAGAGGTTATACTTGGTATTTATGCATAGTATTTAGTGGTTTTTCACCGTTCCAAAGAAATTTCCATTTATGGTAACAAACTTTTAATTTTTGAATTTAAATAAATGGTTAAGCCCTTTCTGAATCTAAGCTCGGCAAAAATAGGCTGAGTGTGAATTTCCTCTTTTACTAATCATGTGCTTGCTAAATTGAGAAAATCCAAAAAAATTAGAAAATTAGAAAAAAAAAATAATAGAGCAACAATAAAGCCAAAAGGCTAGTACTATAAGTCAACCATGTGGTCTTTGGGACTCGAACAAGTAAGCTCTGAGGAGTGTTCTACACCTAATCACCTAAAGCCAACTGGTTTGTGATCGGTTGGGCAGAAAGTTCGCTACAGGGGTTCCATCGAAAGTCATAAACTTATATGAGCAATAACAAAAACATGTGTCAAGTAAAATTGAGAAATCTGCGATAAGTCTTGAGGTTGGGGGAATCTTAAGGGGTAAATTAACCATAAAAGATTATTTAATTAAGGGTTGGTTATTGATAAAAAGAGAATGCATTTGGGATGGTGAGAAGTTAAAAGAGGACCACAACACGGGTATATGCATAAATCTGGGTGTAATCGATGGCTTGTTTCTAATCAAACGTGTTGACATTTTTCTGCGGTATTTAGAGTTTATGAGAATGATATTATTTATTTGAATGTCTTAGCCTGGATAAAATTGTGATTTGTTTGAGGACAAACAAAGTTCAAGTGTGGGGTATTTTGATATCGCGGTTTTTAGTTATATTTTTATTGCGATATTTAATTATTTTTTATAGAAATCATGGAAAATATGTTTTATATATGTTTAATATCTTTAATTATGATTTTTTAGGTTTAAAATCGGATTAGTGGTGATAAGGATGAAGAAAAATGGATAAAATCCGAGATAAGCATCAAAGATTTGAAAAAGTCAAAATCTGGCCGGAGTCTGGTTGTAGCGGCTCTAACTCTTGGTTAGCGGCGCTAACTCCTGCGTAGCGGCTCTAACTCCCAGTTTTCAGCCTATATATTGAATTCGACTTCTCTTCGGGATTTAACCTATTCCAGCCGACTTTTCCACCACAAAACCTTCTGGAAACACCATTAAAGTGTAGAGAAAGCTTGGAGCAAGGCCTTGGAGGATTGGAGCTCAATAGCGAAGATCAAAGTGAAGACCCGTTCGGCTTTTTACGGTTTTTCTTTCTTTCTCATGATGTTCTTCTTTCTTCTTGATTTCCAGAAGTTTAGAACTATTATGGTTGGCTAGATCTTCTGTTTTCCTCCCTAGAGGAGATGAAACTCATGTAATGGTTGATTGATTCATGGCTTTGATACTTAATTCATGTTTAATTCTTGTTTAAACTTAATCTTAGTTCATCCATGCTTAGTAATCTATTTTGGTTGTTTATAAACTGAGTTTTGTGTTTTAAAAGACCATTTAATTCATAAAGCTTTGATCTTGATTGTCTAGGATCAATAGATGATTAAAGAGATAGTGATTGATCAAATCCTAGTGTTAACCAACTTTAAATGGATGATTTTGCATGTGATTAAACATATAATGACCCTTTATATGTTAGTGGTGTTTTGTTGATCATATGAAGCATTAAAGGTTAAGTCTTTACTTGGTAATCGAATTAATTGACTAATTATCCTTTTAATCGCGCTTTTGACCATAAAGGTTATTAATTGGTGTAATTAGACGGTTATAACTGGACCAAGGTTTTAACTAATTTAGGAATCGATGCATGAATGCTCAAAGTATTTTTAGCTTATCTTGCCATGAATTAATTGCCATGGAAAGGGTTGAATTGAATCTAGGGAGGGAACATCTTCATTATATAATTAATTCTCCGAGTTATTCGCTTTCTTGTCTTTCTTGCATGCTTTAGTGATTTTCTAGGGTTTGTAGTGGCATTAGTTGGTTGATAGATCACTTACATCAAATAATTCCCGCCTTTATTGATTTATTTATTTTATTGCAGTAGTCTAGTTTAGTTTAATATTTATATTAGTATAATTTTATCAAATCATACTCGTTCCCTAAGAGTTCGACACCCGTACTTATTTGTTATACTATAATACGATTAGGTCCTCTTGCCTATTTGTGTTGTAGTCGTACTAAATAATAACGGAAATTATAAATAAAAAACTGGTACGCTTTACGCACATCACGTGGCTGCATGATCTGTGTTGACAAAAACTACTACACCGGCCGTATACCCTTTATGCTACACGACCATGTAAGGCTACATGGCCTATCACCACCCCAAGGTCACTACATTGGTTGTGTACATCTACACGGCCAGACTACACGACCTTCTAAAAGCTACACCAGGCCATGTATCAGGCCGACTTTGCAGCCTGTGTTCTGCACAACTGTTGTTTCTAATAATTTCTTACTCAAAACTCGATTCTAACATATTAGGGGTGCTTTCCTACACCCCATTCGACAACAAAACTAAGTATAACAATTAGGAACATAAGTTACATAATTTAAACTCAATTGTGTTTTAATATGCAATCACATGTAATTTGTAAAAGCATCACACGTGAACTACAAAAATAGCCCGCCGCCCAAAATTTTAAAATGCAATATGTACCATTGATTCAAAGGCTAAAATTAGTCCCTTAGGACTATGAATTAAGTATGGACTATATTGACCATTCTCCAATCTAAACTATGATTAAACCTTTTGAACCATTTGACCCATTAGAATGTAAGTTTGTGAGGTTCCAACTCAAAACCAATTGGTTATGAGAGGGTAGCCCAAGACACTTATAAAACAGATTACCAAATCACTTTCCGTCCGATGTGAGACATTACTCAACATGCCCCTCACGTATGGCGTTCTTTTATATTTTGCGTCTAACACGTGGATACTTATGGGTTAAGTGGAGTCCATGTGGCCTTTGACCAACCACGAGTGAACCTTGCTCTACTACCATGTAAGTTTGTGGGGTTCCAAATCAAAACCAATTAGTTACAAAAGGAGTAATCCTAGACACTTATAAAACAGATTACAAAGCTACTTTTCGTCCGATGTAGGACATTACTCAACATAGAACAATAAAACTAAACAAATAACACTTGCTTTGTTGTATAGAGATGTATATGGTGATATTAGGAACTGAATTATGTTGTGTTTTGATCAAAAAACCAAGACAATATATGGCCAGCTTCTTGTTATGCAGATTGCAAGCGTCTGTGTTGTGTTAAGAGTTCAAAAGATAGGTGTATATATATATGGGAAGGTTTAAATGAGAATGAGAAATTAATTAAGAATGGGAGACTAAATCTTAGCCGTTCATTTTGTAAGTGGAATTCATGGATGGAGAGCGTGGGGGAATCGAGTGTGACAGGGTGCATGTGAGGAATTCATGGGTGGGCAATGACATTGAAGGAGGGGAATTGGACGGCTGGGATTGAGTCTCCCATTCTTAATTAACTTAAGGTTCTCATTTGATCCTCCCACTATATATATATATATATATATATATATACTACATTATAAAACATTTAATTTTCTCTCTCTTAAAAATTTTAAGACTACTTAATTTCAAGTAATACAATTTTTTTTGCTTAAGATACAAACACTTAAAGCAATAGTCTAACAAATCATTCCCTTGGGTATCTCAATTAATTCAAGGTAATTATTACTTTAATATATCATTAAACATCACAAAAATATTTAATTTATCTCATTATGGCTAAATTACTTACATCAATACAATTTTAAGTCTATAATATCTTTTTCTCTAATTATTCAATAATAATATTTTTAGTTGTTTTTCAAAAACTATTTTAACAACTAATAAAATGGTTGATTGTAAAAAAAAAGGTAAAGAAATCAGAAAATATAGAAAATACATGGATAGATTGACTAACATCGCATTTCACATACCATACCCTACTTTTTAAATCAAACATGTTATTGAGCACAAACTATTATCATTGCCGCCGCATTGCGCGGGTACAATGCTAGTATATATATATATATATAAGCATCTTACCCGCACAATGCTGCAGTGGTAAATACTTTCCTGTTTTACAACATGTCACTTGAAGAATGTAATGATATGTTATTAGCACGATTCAATATCACGAAAAAGTTTTTTACAGCATGTTCGGTTTTTTCAAATTTTTATTTATTTGCATAAACTATTTTATTAATTTTAAAAATAAATTTTAATAGACATGGGAGATAGAAATTAATAAATTTTTAAAAGTTATGTTGATGTGGGTGGATAATCGTGTTCGTGTGAAAAAGTTTGTTAGTGTAGGAGAATATATGTAAATAATAAAAAGTTAAAGTAAATTAGAAAAGAGAATGAAATGATTAAATATTGAATGGATGAGATTGATTTAGATAGAATGAAATGTTAGTATTTTGTCTTTATTAAATTTTAAGAACTCTTAAAATTAAAAATTAAAAATGAGAGAGTGTGTCAAATGGTTTTTATATAGTAGTATAGATATCTATAACTATGGTATTTACAGAAACAATCCCTATATTTATTTATTTATATTTTGGTAAATTTAACCTCTCAAGTTTTATAAACACCTCCTTCTTCCAATTAGACAACTCATGATTATATAACACTTACAAGCAAGGTTGGATCAAGTGGTTATCACCCTTGCCTCTGGAGACAGAGGTCAAGGGTTCGATCCTCATTCCTTGCAAGGCCGGAGGTCCTTTTCTACATTTAGTAGAACTAGAAGCATCTTCTCTACCATAGGTAGAGGTATGGGTGTCTACATCTCAACCTCCCCCATACACCGTGCAAACGGTATTGGGACCCATAACCCGTGGAAGACGGTATTGGGTGTTACTTTTTACTTTTTTATGATTATATAACACTTATTTATTAATTTATTTAGTTAAGAAATTTCCGAACCTTGAGTGTTACATATCAAAGGCAAGGAATAAAAATGGCTAAAAATGCGTTTAGTTGGAGAAATTTTTTCTGTTTTTTGTAAAGATGGTGAAGATTTCATTTTTTGAACAAAGAAATAGGAAACATGTTTAGATATGGGGTGGAGTTATCGTTTTTCAGAAAAAATTAGAAAACATGTTTGGTTGAATTGTATTCTTGAAAAAAAAGTACGAGATCTTGGAAAAATAGAGAATTTCGGGAAAATGTGAAAAAGAGAGAGTTTTCTATTTTTTGAAAAAATGTGCAAGTCAACATGTTTCTAATTTTTAGTTTTCTTAAAAAATCCTAAAAAAATAAAGAATTTCTGTAAGTGAAGGCGGCCCAGACTTCAACCATATTTCAACTATAGCTGCATCAACTTCTAAGACACCGTGTTAGTTCCTGTAAACAAAATCGCGTCAAATTTTCTACTCCCCAAGTAAAAGCATACGTACTACTAATGGCAGCCTCGCTCAACTACATAAGCACATTGATTCTAGCAAATAGAACTCACCAAATACTCACCAAATATTGTTGTAGAAGGGTTCAACATCATGTTAAAGGAAGCTTGTGAAAAAGAGGGTTTTCTACCTCTTTTTATAGGAGACAACAAGGTGAGAGTGTCGCACCTGCAATACGCAGACGACACTATTATCTTTGGAAAATGGGATACAAAAAATATGCATTGTTAAGTGGGACTTCTGAAAAATTGGGAAAGGGCGTCTGGTCTCAAAGTCAATTTCTCAAAGACAAGCGTGTGGAACTTTGGGGTTTCAGAATCATAAGGTTCTCGGATGGCGGATTCAATGGGGTTCAAATTGGGAGTAGGTACTTTAAAATACCTCGGAGTTCCAATTAACCTGTCCTTGAAAAGGAAATCGCATTGGGATTCGAAATTTCAAAATTTTCAATCTAAACTAGCGGGATAGAAATCAAGAACTATGTCATATGGGGGACACTTGACCCTCATTAAATCTGTTCTAACCAGCTTGCCGGTTTATTTCATGTCTCTGTATCATGCCCCAACCAGTATCATTTACTCTTTAGATAAATTTAGGCGTCATTTCTTTTGAGGGGGCGGGGGGTTGGATCTTTCAAATAAATAAATTGGGTAAAATGGCCGGACATAATTGTTAGTCGGGAAATGGGTGGGTTGGAGATTGGGAATTTAAACCACCTTAATCTAGCTTTGCTTGGAAAATGGTGGTGGTGGTTTTGGAATGAGAAAAATGCGTTCTAGGCTGATATTATAAAGAGCATTTATGGGGGGTCGGGAGGGTGGGATGTATATTCTAACTCAAAAAAGGTATTCACGGTGGGGGGAGGGTTTTGGTCCGCTGTCTTTAACTCGCGCAGGTACTTAGCATCCAAAGGAATTGATTTTACATCCCTGCAAAAGATCAAAATAGGTAACGGTAGCAATACAAGCTTTTGGCATGATATTTGGCTGGGGTCGTCATCTTTAGCGAAACAGTTTCCTAGAGTTTTTGCAAAGATGAAAAAAGAAGATAAAATGGTGGCAGATTGCGGAAGTTGGTCTCCTACAAGCTGGAGTTGGGATTTGGGTCGGGAGGATACTTTTAGAGGCAGATCGGCTCATGTACTTGAGAGATTGAAGGCAAAACTACAACAAGTAGTGTTAGTACAAGGAAGACCTGATTCAAGATCATGGATTCTAAGCGATGACAACAATTATTCAGTAAAAAAGTTAAGGGAGCTGCTGGAAGAACTGCAGTATACAAATACAACTTCTTCAAATCCTACATTCTGGTCAAAGTTCATCCCAAAGAAGGTTTGCATTTTTAAATGGAGTGCAGTTCACAGGCTTCCGGCAAGGATTAATCTAGACAGGCTGGGCATTGATCTACATTCTACCCTATGTCCAAGATGTGAAGAGGTGTTAGAATCGGTGGAGCACGCGTTGTTCGGGTGTAAGATGCTAAAGCATATATGGGCTGATCTGCATGCTTGGTGGGGGCTGCCATGGAAAGATTTCAACAACTTCAATGACCTGGAAGGTAACGCACAGCAACTTACTACAAAAGCCAAGTTATTTTGGAGTTTAGCTGTTACGGTCACGGCTCATTTGATATGGGTAGATAGGAATAGGATGCTGTTCTTGGGCGCAAAACAAAATCTGGCGTCAATTTTGGTGGGTACAAAATCGTTTCTGTTTCAGTGGGTAAAGGTTAGATCGAAGAACACTAAGGATTTCTGGTGGACCGATTGGTTGGTGAACCCCGTTGATTCAAACTTTCCGATGTAAATATGCGCATGTTTTTGTTCTTTTATAGAGATATGCATATTTCATGTCTTATGGATCCGTATATCTCTTTAATAAGTTCTATGGTGTAGTTTTGTAATCCCTCTTTCATTAATTTGAATATATATTAAGTTTGCCTTTCAAAAACAAAAACAAAAAAAACTTCTGAGCTACTTCAGAAAAACAAGATTAAATAAACAAGAACCACGCTCATGTCTCCGAAAGAAATTATGACCATGTTCACTTCAGTATATGGCTTTATAGATCTAACACCATTAGATAATGCATAGCCATTGAGTAACATAGTCTTTCAAACCAAAACGTCAAGATGCAAAAAGAAAAGAGGAGGGCACGCTATAAACAAAATCTAAGCTATTGATTTGACTGGAAATAACTACACAACAACAACAATAACAACCCCAGTACCCAATCCCGTTACAGCGGGGTATAGGGGAGGTATAGTATAATGTAGACAATCATACCTTCACCTGTAGATAGAGAGATTGCTTCCCAGAAAAGACCTCCGGCAGTGCAAGAAAGAAAACAATAAAAAAAATAGATAGAATAAAATAAATAAAATAAGGAAAAAATAAAAATAAAAACAAAATAAAAAATAAAAAATAAAAAATGGCTAAATAAAATAAAATAAAATAAATATACCTGAAACCCATCGTGCTGAATAGTTATATCGTAAAAAGACCATAGATATTGAGAATAAAAGATTCAAAAAACAAAAATGAAGCCTAGTTTACTAGATGACCAACATACCTGAAACCCATCTTGCTTAACAACCAATCATGGCATAATCACAAGTAGGACTACAATTTACAGCAGAAATGATCACTCCATATGTAATCAAATGAAAATCTGAAAAGTTATCACAGGATAGTAGAAAGTCCATTGATGTTAAGAATAAAAGATTCAAAAAACAACTTTGAAACCTAGTTACTAAATGACCAACATACCTGAAACCCATCTTGCCATCTTGCTTAATCATTGCATAATCACAAGTGGGACTACAATTAACAGTTGAAATGGCCACTCTCCATACGTACGCCAAACCATGCACAAGCTTCGTTAATAATGGCCGTCTTGAGTTCATGGGGAATGTTTGGAATAGAAAATCAGACTGCTTAAAACAGAGGTCAACCTGATTTTCCTTTCCGAACGCACCCCAAGGCCATCAATAGGTTACCAGACATGGCTGCACCTCCAGAATCCAGACAAGTGAATGCATACAAGAGAGAGAAAAGAGCAATTGTGATGATTGTACTACTGTTTAGTCACCTGTTGCACTCAAGAAGTCAAGCCATACATAAGCAGACTATTAATGGAGACCTTGATGGCCTAAGGATTTGAATGGAAATTGTTTGATACCCATTGTCGTAGGGATTTCCTAAAGTACCTGCAAAACACGGATGAGGGTGAGCTTACATAGGTATGGACAACAAAATCACGGCTTTCAAGGGTGAACAATCCAAACAATCCCTCCACATAGGTATGTTCTAACATACAGAAAAATAATAATAATACCAATTTGGGTAATCACTTGCAGAACATATTTACAGAATGCGAGCAAGCATACCAAATGGGTAACGTAAATCCATCAATCCTTCAAGGATTAACGTTATGGAAATAGACTGTTAGAATGTGCATTTATAATACTTATATAAAGAGTGTTGTGCTAGAGTCACACAGATACATAAGCTAAAATCTTGGGTGACATAAAATGGAAAATCAGGTTGCCCTTTGGACCCAACTCCAATAAAATCAGGTTGTATCCAAACAATGCACAAGCCCCGATGCCATGAATAGAGTATCAAAGAAAGCAAAAAAAGTCCATTCGACCCAATATTTATATGAATTTCAGTAGACTCACAGATTCTATATACAACCATGTGCTTCTGAACTACAGCACAAAAAAAAATATTGATCATATATGAACTAAAAGAGAAACACAAAACAAAATAAAAGAATACGACGAACTAATTTTGCAGCATTTTTGTCAAAGAAATCGAGAAGTACATAGAAACGTGCGCATATGTTTTTATCCTTGGAACCCTTTAAGGGCCTCCACTGACCGGTCTTCCTTGTGAACATCAATAGGAAAAAATATACAAGTTACATAACGGAAAAAAATACTCATAGATCACATATGTTTGCTCATGTCTGATGCAAAAGAGACATGAGAGATACAATGATCTAAATGCCAGCATTAACGGTTTATGGTTCCAAAACAGGGCTTAAGTTTTGTTCTGCACCTCCAAAATCAAGATATGATGACATACGAAAATATATAGTAAAAACATTTGTGATGATCTTTCTGCAACTATGGTTCTGCAAAAGTTTAAGGTGTATCATTATGATTTATGCAGAACAGAAGTAGACAAACTAAGCATACATCCTGAATCTACTTTGTGCTAAAAGAAATTCATAAAAGAGAGGAGGGCACATCATAAGCAACATTTAGCTAGCTGTTAATTTGACCTGACATAACTTATTAGAACCAAGATATAAAAAGTAATCAAGGACCAAAGAAAGACCACAAAATCAAGAAATAAAGACAAAGCATCAACGTGGGAGCAGAGTTGCCAAATATAGCCAACATATGCCTGAAACACATCTAACTCAAACAGCCAATAATAGCATAATCACATGTTGAACCACAATTTGCAGCATAAATGGTCATTCTGACTGCTGGACATAAAGAAACATATTCATCATTGTAAAAGAAATCATAAACCACAGAAACAAATGTCTGTTCATGCAATATACTCTCTTCTAAAAATGCAAAAAAAAAAAAAAAAAGATTAGGATATCGAAAATAGAAGTAATTTGTTATTATTTTTGTATATCATAAAAACTTTGCTACATATTATAATGTAAATAGGCTTAGTTTATCCGCATTTTACACCGGAATAAATTTTTATTTAGGGTTGAGGTTTGATTCTTTTACTTTGTTTTCAACTAGAACCTAACCAAACCTATTTAGAGACGTTACCTAGCCCACACATACTGCTATCTCGAGTACCAAATGCAAGCATCCAAGAATTTCTCTTGTACCCCTACTCATAGTGCGCACCATGCTTCAGAATCATAGATCCACCCCTGTTCCGGATCCTCAACACCTTGTTCTGTATAACAGAAAAAGAATACAAATTACAAAGTGTATAATTAAATCATGATTTTAGTCACTTATGTTGCAAAGGAACACAAAAGAAGGATATAAATACCGAGCAACATGATATTCATCTGTTCAAAAGGATATGAGCCAGATAATCTAAAATTTAATATCTAACAGTTTATGTTTTCTAATACATGGTTTAAAAATATCGTTATGCATCTCCAGGAGACAGACGAGTCATCTTATACAGAGGATGATAGTCGTGCTTACGCAATTTGCCACATCCATGTTAGCACTGAGACAGGCTGGTGGGGGACACCATGGGTAAATGAAAAAAACAGATGATGATTTTACTACCTTTGGGTTCAAGAGAGGTTTAGGGTGTACCAATATGAAGCATGAAATAGACAGACTAAGCACACAAACCTAACTTATTTTGTACAAACTAAGCACATAATCAAATTAATATTTACATGTCAAGTTAGCAATTTGAACCACAATCTCTAGCCATACATCTCATCAGCTCATAAGCCAAATACATAAGAGTTTTTATTCAAGCATACACCCTCTAGAAGTGTCACCATCTCGATATAAACACCATATGCACCATAAACAAGCTTTGTCGCGTTTATGGCAAACGAACAAAGATGGAAACAAGAGAAATACAAAGCAACATGCATATATGTATTCCATATATACCCGGCAACGTTGAATTAAGCCTTAGTGGCTCAAATTAAATTCAAATTTCACATCTTGCGAACTAGATAAGTGATCCCAATGAAGATATAACGATCTGAGTATGTTCATATCTTCAGGATTACAGGAAAGCTCTAGCTTTCATGATAGCAAGAAAGGTTTAGGCTCACATGGGTGCATTGTTATGAAATGAAGCAGAAAAATAAACATAATTGACTATAATGCTTTTCTATAGAAAGATGTTTTACCTTGCTAAAGGCAATAGTTTAAACATATTAGAAACTCCACCATTCACATTCCTAATGTCATCGCAACAAACATTCAACGTAGCATAACTGACAAGTCAACGAGTAAGGTAGCATACATAATCAAATGTAACCTCTCATACCAATATGTGTACCATCAAAGCCTAAGACAGTAGACTTGTCTAGATAACGTCAAAACAACTAAAACCATGGTTGGAATTTGTCACTTAACAAAAAGCCAGAACCATGATCCACATAACCCAGAGGCCAAGCCCTATGGCAATCTACAAAATCTGATGTAACATCATACAGAAACAATATACCAATATAAATAACCTCAAAGTCATTAACAATAAAACAGAGAAGCTAAAGACGCCACCAAAATACACAAAGAAACAATCCTTCCCAAGCGAGCAACAATGACATAAATGGAAGGGGAATAAACACCTGAAGGAGAAAAGACATGTTCAGCTGCGGAAGCTAATCCATAGATGACGAGACTGTTAACAGAGACCGTTATGGACCGAGGGTGCGTTTGGACAGGAAATCCAGTTTGCCCCTGTGACTTGATTTCTGCAAAAGCAATTAGAGCAGTGATGATAAAGCCAAAGGTTGATCGAGGCAACATCTCAGCTTCTTTCCCAAACAGTGCTGGGGAGAAATAGTCAGTCCACCTGCTGCCGAGAGTTTCCATTACAGCGCAAATCAGAGATTAATTAAACAATGTTCCCAAACAATAAGATCGAATGATACGAACAAACAATGTATATAAAGATTAAACCTTATTTGTTCTTATCACTTCAACAAAGCAAAAATAATCCGATTTTATTAATATTACCAAGTTGTTTGCCAACCCTGATGATCCTCCTCGATCAATCAGAAAGAAAGGTAGAAGAAGAGTGTCCCGTTATCGGACTATTTAAATACAATGCTCAAATGTAAACACCAACCTGATAATCTTCGTTCAAAAGGAAGCAGAAAAGATGAACTGCACGGATTAACTCCTGCCCTTAAAGGTGTTTACGTTGCTCTATTTGCTGTAAGCCTCAAACGTAAAAGACCCAGGATTTGATGCAGCCTCACAAACAATTACCAACAGCAATGGAAATCGTTTACTCTGGGAGAGTGATGGCAGAAAACGCAGCAGCAGCAGGGAGAAGAACAGAAAAAACGAAGCAGAAGAGGAGAGTACAGGCTGTGTAATTCGCAGGTGTAGCAGGAATGAAGGCTGGAGTCGTTTTTATAGACGACCCAGCAGTCTTCGTCGGTTGAGAAAAACGGGGGCAGTCCCTGAAATCGTGGGCTGACCCCCCCAAACTCTTTTCAGAAAAGTGAGTCGGGTCTCGGGTATTCGGTTCAGGTAGCAGACGGGTCGGGTTAGGACCCGGTTCGTTGAGCAGTTCCGAGTTTGGGGGGGTCAGCCCACGATTTCAGGGATTGCCCCCGTTTTTCTCAACCGACGAAGACTGCTGGATCGTCTATAAAAACGACTCCAGTCTTCATTCCTGCTACACCTGCGAATTACACAGCCTGTACTCTCCTTCTCTTCTGCTTCGTTTTTTCTGTTCTTCTCCCTGCTGCTGCTGCGTTTTCTGCCATCACTCTCCCAGAGTAAACGATTTCAATTGCTGTTGGTAATTGTTTGTGAGGCTGCATCAAATACTGGGTCTTTTACGTTTGAGGCTTACAGCAAATAGAGCAACGTAAACACCTTTAAGGGCAGGAGTTAATCCGTGCAGTTCATCTTTTCTGCTTCCTTTTGAACGAAGATCATCAGGTTGGTGTTTACATTTGAGCATTGTATTTTAATAGTCCGATAACGGGACACTCTCCTTCTACCTTTCTTTCTGATTGATCGAGGAGGATCATCAGGGTTGGCAAACAACTTGCTAATATTAATAAAATCGGATTATTTTTGCTTTGTTGAAGTGATAAGAACAAATAAGGTTTAATCTTTATATACATTGTTTGTTCATATCATTCGATCTTATTGTTTGGGAACATTGTTTAATTAATCTCTCTTAATTATTCTGAAACCTATTTTCAACAGTTGCTGCGTGATCCACAACTCCAACTTCCACATCGCTAACATTTATTTCAAGTGCCACCGGATAACTCGTCATCAGTTTTGGATTGGAGATAGAGGAGAAATGATTTTTTTTCCTCCTTATCCTCCTACTCATTTGATCAAGACAAGTTTCAAAATTAAGGGAGGAGGTGAGGAAAGAGAATCAGTGGAGTACACATGTCATCTTTTAATGAATAGGAGGATAAAGTAGGAACAAAAAGTAAAAGGATATTTAATTTCCGATATTTAATATCAGTAACTGTCGCAGGAGAGATGACACCGGATTAATCTAGGTAAACACCGGATTAATAACGTCAAGGTCTCCGCATTAAATCAAGTACAAGAAAAATATAACAAACAGCTTCGATTACGGTGATTAGAAAAATTGCGATTAAATTGCCTTTAATTTGAGAAGTTGTCTATATATACTTTATAGGATAGATTGACATATTCGAATATCCTGAGTTCCTGATGTAATATTAAGTGTAGATTCGCTTTCTATGCATCCCTCGCTTAATTGTGTGATCATGAAAATTGAAATATTGAATAATGTCACCTCTTTTCTGTTTTTTTATATACATGATTTGTTGGATAAAATGAACCAGGTAAACGATGAAGATATACTAAAAGACTAGTACGTATTAAATTTAGTAAACGATCCTAATGACTTAATTATTGACTTAAAAGAAATAAACTTAATTACTCAAGTGTTATAGAACTTTTTCCAAGTGTTGTGTTAATAAATTGATAGCCTTGAACTCATTAGTTTGAGTTGTTGAAACCATGTAACTTTCAAAGGATTTAGATGTGAAGAATTGTGGACTTGAGACAAATACTCAATTGAACTCCTTCCACCTTTAGTTCTGAAGATATGGTAAGTCCTCTCAAATAATTAAATGTTGTGTATAATAGTACTATTAAAACTCCTTTACTTCCAAAATTAGACCATCAATATTGACTCAAAGAGTTCACCGAAATTAACAAGAATTAATAAGCTGGTAAATAAACTAAGGTGTTGTTTGGTTTGAGGGATTTCAAGGGATTTTGTGGGAATTGGAATCCAATTCCTAGCAAATCCTTTGTTTGGTTCAACTTTTGCTAGGGAAAAGGATTCCTTAGTGAGGCTCAAAATCCATCAGATGGAGGATTTCAAAATCCATCCAAGTTTGGATGGAATTCAAAATCCATCGATTACAGACAAAAACGACGCCTGCCTCTTCCTCCTCCGATGACACATACACAGATTAGGGCGACTCCGCCGGCGATTAGGTCGACTCCGCCGGCGATTAGGGCGACTCTGCCGGTGATTAGGGCTTCGCCGTGGTTAGGGCTTCGGAATCTCGATTTAGACAACGACACAGACGACGATTAGGGCTTCAAAATCTCGAGTTCGACGGCGTCTTTTCCTCCTCCGATGACACAGACAGATTAGGGCTTCGAAATCAAGAGTTCGACGGCGCCTTTTCCTCCTCCGACGACACAGATCGAAACTTCTCGTTCGACGGCGCCTTGCCTCTTCCTCCTCCGATGACACAAACACAGACGACGATAGGGCTTTGCCTCTTCCTCCTTCGACGATTAGGACTCGCCGGTGTTGTGGTGACTGTGGGGTGGTGGTGTTGGGTGGTTGTGCGTGGACTGACGCCTCCAAGATTGAAATTCCATGTTTTTACCAAACACACATCTAAGGAATTGGAATTTAAAATCCAAATCCTTTAGGATTTCAATTCCTAAGGATTCCAAATTCAATTCCTAACATTCCATCAAACCAAACAGCACCTAAGTGTTTATAGATTGTATGTTTGAAATTTACTACGGAAGTTTCATTTTTTTTTTTTTGGTTTGTGACATGATGACAATTGTGATAGATGAAGATGGCATGATCCTGCAGTTGAATATGACAATAGAGCGACATAAGTTTGCTATTTTCATACACTTATTACATATCTACTTTCAAAAAAAAAATTTACATATCTACTTTCATGGATGAAAATATTGGTTAATGTGTATATAAGAGTGGTGGGAGTGGTTACCTCTTATCGTATTTATCACACTGTCACGTCAGCTTTTCACACTTATCACACTGTCACGTCAGCTTTTCACACTCATCACTCAATCCATCACACAGACCCGTAGTGATCACTTACCACCACATCAAATTCCGCAACCCACCTAATAACCTCAAAATAATCAAAATATTTAACAAAAAAAAGGAAAAGATTACAACTTTTTATGAAGAGTGTACAAGTTGTAAAAGCTTTTGGATGAAAGTATGAGACTCATGCATTTTTTGTATACACGCCTATTTCTCAGTTGTGAAATTCTCCACCCCCCCCCCCCCAAGTATTTTGAAATACCACAGGTGAAGCATTTGCTCCGGCGACACTCCAGCGAATATTCCGGCAAACCCAAGTCGTCGAAACCCTTCGCCGTCGCCGACACCCCTTCGCCTTCTCTGTCATCCTCTTCGAAACCCTACCTTCGTCGTTGAACCACTACAGAAAACCCGTCGATCGATTCATTTGAAGCATATCGATCAAAATCTCAAAGGTAGATCAAGAAAGGGAAAGGTTGGATGCCTTCGCGAAGAAAACCCACGAAGAAACCTTCGCCGTCGCCTTCTCGAAGAAAACCATAGCCGTTCGTCCATCTCCGTCAACCTTCACGCAGAAAACCCTACGCGGCGGAAACCCTAGCCGTCGTTCGCAGAGAAGGGTTCGACAGAATCTTCGCCGTCGTTCACAAAGAAGGGTTCGACAGAAACCCTAGCCGGCGGAAACCCTAGCCGCCTTCCATCATCGTTCTTCTGTCAGAAACCGTCGCCCGTTCGTCTTCGTCATCTCAGATCCATCGCAAATCTAGGTTTGCAAACCCTAGTTCCCTTCGTCTTCGTCTTCGCAAATCCATCACAGATCTGGGTTCGCCGTCTGAGGGTGGTGGCCGGCGTTCGCAGAGAAGGGCGGCGGTGAGGGTGGTGGCCGGCGTTCGAAGAGACGGGCGGCGGTGAGGTGGTGGCCGGCGACAGAGATGTCTTGGATGGTGGGTTTGTGTTTTGGATGGAAGAGGTGAACCAAACAAGGGTATGGGATTTGAAATCCCACCAAATGAATTCCTACCAAATGCAAATCCTATATACAAATCTCATTCCCCCCAAAATCAAAGAATGAACCAAACATCCCCTAATAATATCTTGTTATATTACGGTTTGACATGGGGGCGCCAAAGCTTGGCTTTGGGTTAGTTCTTCTTTTTTTATATTTAACTTATTAATATTTATTATTAAAAGATTTATATTCTTTCTATTTTTTTTTTTTTTTAAACTTTATAGAATAATAACCAATTTTTAATATTGTTCTATTAAAATTATTTAATACGTCACACAGCCACTCAACTTAATTAGTTACCAACTCGACTTTAATTATTTTTATGTAAATAACGACTAAATAATATTTAAAGAATTAAAAATCCAATTAATTATTAAAAAAAGAAAATTCGATTTCCTGACCCATTCGACTTTTGGCTTTGAGATTTGGACATCTTTTCTCCATCAAACAAAAATCTCAGTCGACCCTCCTTCTTCTTCTCTTCTGCGGTTGCTCCATCGAACAAAATCTCAACCCTGATCATTCTTCGACCTCCCCCTATCGCCTAACCTAACCCTCGGTCAATGTTTTATCGAACTCCTGCTTTCCCTTCCACCGAAATCGATAATGGCGATCATGATGAAGAACCCGAAATCAGTTCTCGTATGACGTAAATCGAATCAACACAGGGCCTCCAAGTTAATCGATGATATATAAGTATACAAAACCATCGAATTTTTATATCGCTGATATCCTGCCTCCCTTCCAAATACTGAATTCTAAATCGCTGATATCCTGCCTCCCTTCCAAATACTGAATTCTAAATCGCTGATACATCTCTAAATCGACTATTGGATTCGGTAAGTACATTCATGTGGGTTAGATACTTGAAATTGATTCCTTGAATGGTAATTTGCACAGCCGTGTAATTTGCACATTCGTAGTAATTTACACAGCTGTAGTAACTTTTTTTTAATATATACTTTGCAATCAAATTTAATTCTAGTGGGTTATACGCAACTACTCCTTTTAGATGATATTAAACTTTTATAACTCTTTCTTTTTTGACAAAATGATATCGTTTTTAAGTTTCAATCTTATGTAAACGTGTCATATGGTGGGGTTTTTCTTATAAATCCATTAAACTATTCATTAGTTGTAGTAAAAACTATACAGCATGTTGATTTTGGAAATATGGAGTTCAATGTTTGGTTATATACATGGAAAAAGTAACCACGTCAAAATGCACAGGGCTATACTATTGTGTTTATGAGAAGACTTTAAAAACTGGTTTAAGAGTTATAAAATGTGATTTGGATATTTATAAATAGGACTGTAAACGAATCGAACGTTCATGAACCGTTCGTGAAATTGTTCGGCGGGAAGTTCGTTTATGTTCGTTTGTTTATTAAACGAACGAACATGAACAAGATTTTCCGTTCGTTTAATTAATCGAACGAACACGAACAGAGCTCTCATTCGTTCATTTATGTTCGTGAACGTTCGTTTATCCGTTCGTTTATGTTTATATAGATAAATATATTTATATTATTTGTGTGTGTTTAGATATAGTGTTTAATTGTGTTTAATAATGTTGGATTTGTATTATAGCGTGTGTTCCTTCGTTTATGTTTGTTTATCATTTAAATGAACGAACACAAATGTACACGAACTAACCAACCTTTTAAACACTCGAACATACATGCTCATTCGTTTATCGTTCGTGTTCGTTTATTTGTTCGGCTAAAGTTAAACGAACGAACACGAACACAGAAATCCGATTGTTTATCCATTCGTGTTCGTTTATATGTTCGGCTAAAATTAAATGAAGAACACGAACAAGCTCCGTTTGTGTTCGTCCGGTTCGTTTACAGCCCTATTTATAGATTCTTGGATCATGGGGTAGTAAATGGTGGACGTATTGCTTTGTACATTGACCATTACAATGAGAATTTGATAGATTTTATTGGGGAGGATAACTTGACAGACCTTGTTGATGTTAACATAACTACTATTGACATTGGCTCGCAAAGTTCCGATGATTGCTACACGTAAGGAAGAAGATGATGTATTAAACTCAATATCAATCATGAAGATAATCATGTTAGTAATTTAGATAGAACACCCAATGACTCTTTTTTGTCTTTTCTCTGTTATGAAAATATTGATGGTGGTGATGTTGAAGAGGCTGTTAACTCTGTTGAAAATTGGAGTGCTCATAAAGATGATGATAACAATGATGGTGTTGAGGAATTTGTAGAATGCGGTGTTGAATATCCAAACTATGATCCCGGAAATTGATGAAACCTGTGTTACGATTGAAATTTGAGAGTCATGCATAACTAAAAAAAAGTATGATTGACTATGTTGTTGCAAATGGTTACCAATTGGAGTTTCCGGTAAATGAACATAGAATACTATTGGTAAAATGTGGGAAACAAGAAACTAATCCGGAGGAGGATGAAGGTACATAAAAGACTACAAATAATATTTAAAACAAGAAAACGAGAAAGTGCCCATTTAGGCTTTGGGCATCCACAATTATAAGTGAGAATTCATTTCAAATAAAATCATTAAACGAGAAGCGTGTTTTTTCCAGAAAGTTTTAGTTGGCTTCACTTGTTATATGTGCTTGGATTGCAATGCGTTACTTTAAACAAATAATACAAAACCTCATATGAGTCTAAGATCAATGCAGGCGGATTTAATGAGAAAATTTAAATGCAAAGTGAGTATGGGTCAATGTGGCAGAGCGAGAAAAAAAAGGCACAGGATTATGAAGGCGGGTTGAAAGAGCACTAAGCAAACCTTTCTTACTACGGAGCGGAAATATTGAGAACTAACTCGCAGAGTATTGTCAAGATGGTTGTGAATACAATGCAAGATGGAATTTATTATTTTAGTAGTTATTATATTTGTTTCAAAGGTGTCAAAGATAGTTGGATCAATGGGTGCAGGAAAGTTATTGGTTTAGATGGGTGCTTTCTAAAGAGATTTGAGAACTAATCTAATATATACAATACATCAATTATATGTACCATACTAATTTTTTTTACTTATATAGGGAATTTTGGAACTGTGAAGGATATCTTTCCTTATGATGAGTATAGACAATGTACAAGACACATTTATCCTAGCTTTAAGAAGAAATTTCCTGGGCTTCCTTTCAAAAACTTGTTCTAGGCTGCAGGAAAATTCAACAGTTGAGTGACATTTCGAGGAAAAATGGACGAGATCAAATCCATCAATAAAGAAGCATATACTCGTCTTGTAAAATGAAATCCAAAGAGTTGGTCCAGAGATTTTTTTTGAGGTTGATAGGGCATGTAATTACACCTTCTTCTGCAAATCCTCCTTGCAGGTTGTAATTAATCAACATGCGACGAAAATAAGGCATCGGACACCTTAAACCAATGCTGACGATTTTTAGCAATGAAGGGAATGAGATGTGCATGTGTATATCATTGGCACCTATTCTGATCAACAATAGAAAAATAATGTAAGTTACATAAGAAAAAAAATACCAAGATAATTCATTAGTGTACTCATGATGTTGTGAAGGAAACAAGAGAAAGATAGAAACACGGAACATGTATATTCATGTGTAAAGAGATCTGAGAAGATCTATATGTCAGCTGCTATGGTTCCTGCCAAAGGGCTTATAGCTTAGTGGTATCCAACGTTTAGGCGTCCCACAAGATTGTGGTTTCAAGTCTTATTGTGGACAAAAATGATGTAAATTTAGGATTATGTTCGAGGGTGTGTGTGCTTAGCTGTTCCAAAAAAAAAAAAAAGAAAAAGAAAAACTGGCTGTGGTTTCTAAACAGGGCTCAAGTTTTGTTCTGCACCTCCAAATCCAGACAAGTGGTGCCGAAGAAAGAAAAAAAACAGAAAAAAAAAACATTTGGATGATTTTACTTCAACTATGGTTCTTGAAAGATCTAAGATGTATCATTATAATTTATGTGGAACAGAAGTAGACAAACTAAGCACCCCGCCTGAACT
Organism: Pulicaria dysenterica; assembly: GCA_947179395.2. NCBI lineage: Eukaryota > Viridiplantae > Streptophyta > Magnoliopsida > Asterales > Asteraceae > Pulicaria > Pulicaria dysenterica. The sequence continues at coordinate 54,088,006 of OX359296.1, forward strand.
ACTTTGTGTTAAAAGAAGTGTAAAAACCCACTGGCTCTTGGCCTACCATTATCCAAATTCCAATGTGTAGATAAGCTGCTCCTTAACTCAGTTTCTCACAAATCAAGCTGCAAAGAGAATCTGAAAAGAGAGGGGACACTATAAGCAACACTTAGCTAGCTGTAAGTTTGATCTGACATAACTAATTAAAACAAAAACGTAAAAAGTAATCGGAGGACCAAACAAAGACCACAAATATCAAGAATGAAAGACAAAGTATTAAAGCTGAAACCACAGATATCTTTGCCAACATATACCTGAAACCCATCTAACTCGAAAAGCCAATAATGTAATAACCACACATGGGACTAGAAGTTGCAGCATAAATGGTCGTTCTGACTGCTGAGGCGTAAGAAAACTTATTCAAATTACTAAGAGTAATCATAAATCACAAAAATAATTGTCTGGGCATGAAATATACTGTGTAAAAATGCAATCATCTTACATACATGTGCTTACCCAAATATTGCCAAAAACTTGGGATCTGTTCAGTACGTTTTCAAACATAAATGTCAAACAGTAAATTACACTAACATAGTCTGAAGCTTCTAAGAGGTGTTGTAGTTTGAAATAAAATATACGATATCTCATTTGGCATCATGCTAATGTATGTAAAATCACAGCTTAAATTTGAAAATTGCCTGTCTTTAAAGAATATTTAACTAATAGTTCTCTTAAGATTAAAAATTCACACAGAGAATTGAGGGTTGAGGTGTAAGAATTGTTATCGTGACACAGACACAGAAACCATCTTTCAGCAATGAGTCCTTTGCTATATTATCTTTTCCCTACTAGAGCTTGTTTTATATAAATTTCTAGATATATTTGTATTTCACAAAACTTTTGCCATGTATTATAATGTAAATGTGGTCTAGTCATCCATATTTCACACTGTAATGATATTCTATTTACTTCAGGTTTACATCTTTTGATTTGATTTCATCTAGAACCTAGAACCGAAAAGCCAAATCTTCGACATGTTACCTAGCCCGCATATACTGCTGTCTGTGTACCCAAGCATCATCCATGAACTTTACTTGGACCCCCACTGGTGCATACCCAGCTTCAGAATTCTAGATCCACTGCTGTGCTGAATCCTTGGCAACCTGGTTCTGAACAACAGAATCATAATTTTAGCCATGTATGTTGCAAAGGAACACAGAAGAAAGATAGAAGTGTTGAGCCACATGCTATTCGCGTATTCAAAAGATATGAGTGCTTAGAAAGAAGACTTTGTTTAGAATAAGTGATAAGCGCTTAGAAGAGCTCATTTTATTTATCTTTTAAAGTGATTAAATATCACTTATCCTTCACAGACCTTTTAACCTAGGCCACATCTTCTACGGCAAATATGAAATAAGACACAAGACATTTTACATCTTCTAAAACAAACGACACCTTAATTGCAATGAAAGTGAGAGGGCCACCAACAATGACTCTGCGAGCATAACCAGGCATAATCTCACCTTCTTCAAATGATACTCGCGGGTAAGTAGTTAATCCACATGCAACAGAGATAGACCATTGGACTTCTTGCTTCTAGAATAACAATTCAGTATTTTACCATGCAACGGGGATGGCATGATTCTATTAATGGTGTCTTCTGTGCCAAACGCGCCCCAAGATCATCTCTGGACGTACAAAACATGGCAGAAGAGAGGTGTCTGGTGCAGCAGTGGTGCAAATTGCTAGTATCCCCTAGTTTCCTTTTTTAAGTCATGGATGTAGTTGGTGGTCTCTGTTCCGCCTCAAACTTGTTCAGGTTAAACTATATCCCTTGTTTTAATTGTTAACTAATGGTGATATATTAGAAATCAGAAAATATTAGATAACTATTAAGATTACATAAAAATATAAAGCATAATGATTCTTTGATTTTTTCCATGAATATTTATTTACCACTTGCATCTTATGTGCAAAAATGGGGTACAGGACAAGCTATTGGCTACCTTGCAATCAATGTATTATAAAGTTTGGAAGCAATAGAAGAGAGCCAAATCTGTATTGAACATACCTACTAACAGAAGTTCCTTTCGTTGGTCAGAAAACAGAATAATGAATGGCCAAATCCACAACTAAATGAGATTCAACATACAAAAAGCTTCAGCATTCAGAAGACATCCTAAAAAGCCAGTGCAAAGACAATTTACACCGCTTCATATGATGAAAGAATAGTTGTTTGACCTGGAATGTCAAGTCCAATTCATGATTTTATGAAATTATAGGAATTGCTTATGGATTTGTTTCTTTTTAAATCTTGTTTGTTCTTTTTTATATTGTAAGCCGAAAGGCTTGTGTTTCTGCACAGTAACAGATGTGCAATTGTGTTTCAAACTTCAATCCATGGGTTAATGTGTGTCTTATGTTTTAAATCATTACTTTAAAGTGTAAACCATAATCTAAAAACAGATCAAGTGTTGATAAAAGGCTTCCATTTCTTTGTTAGGTTTTGCTGCTAGTTATCAAGTGATGATGCAGGGATGAAACTAATCTATTGTTTTTACTTACTTTGTTGGTTAAACCTGGGAGCTTTTGATGACACAAATTTTTTTTGTTATGACCTGATACAAATGAAAATCATCATTAGCAAATCCACTCAATTTAATATAACATATAATAATTAGGTAAATTAGTATGAGACCATCCTGTTCAAATATATCATGCTTACTTACTTCATACTTGATTAAAATAATGCAACTATTATCTATAGAATTTATGCTTCAATATACGCAACTTACGTTGGCTTCTGTTTTTGGCATCATGTTTTTGATAATGTTTATATTTTTTCTGTCACTGATGCAAAATGTGGAGTGTCAACAAGGTTATCATATGCTATTGACATTTATATTTTTCAACATGTGTTGCTAATTATATTTCTTACAAAAAATACTTATTTAATTAATATTTACCATTTAAGTATAGAATATCCGAAACTTACAGAAAAAAAAGGTGTAACTTCTCTAAGTTCCATGAACCCAAGTTCTCTAACTTACGCAAGCTAATGACAAAGGGGAGGTGAGGAGAGCTGTTGTAGCTTCAAATGATAGAAGGTTCTTGCAACATTAATTAAAGGTACCCATTAGCAAGAATCAACAAAACTTATTAACTGTTGCCTATCAAATACCCATTGAACAGCAGTTGTGTGCCAAAATAACTATTAGAAGTTAGTTTTTGGCGGTCATTGGTGCCAAAAGTAACATTCTAATAGAACATACAAACACAAATCTTATATACTGCGGTTCAGAAAGACTGTCTATGGATTATTCATTTATCTTGAAGTAACATTTGTGTAACAGAGATTATAGGGTTGAATTATTACTTTTGGAAAGTGTCTTAGATGATCAAATAGATTATCCAGGCATCGAATATATCCACCCTGTTCTCATCCCCGATTCCCAACACAATCTTTGGTAGAATCTAAAGGATTTCATCAAGGGTTGAAGATAGTCACTTGCACACAAAGAGGTGGTGGTTATGGTGTTTCTAAATCCTCATCGCTCTGGTCCTGAACAACAAAAAAAGAAAACAAAATTCATAATCTTTGTCATGCATATCGCAAAGGAACACAAAAAGAAAGAGGTGCAAATCAGCATGCATATTCATGTGTTCAAGAGAAATGAGATAGTCATAATTTCAGCACATAACAGCTTATGTTTCCTAGACAGTGTAAATTTAATTATGTGTCTCTTGGAGCCTGACAAGCAATCCTATACGACCTATACAAATGGAAAATAAAAGCATATGTGATTATTTTACTTTGGGTTCAGGAGGGGAGGATGTACCCGAGCCTAAATAAGATACTAAACAACTAAATCATGGAGGCAGCCAGGCAGGTAATGTTAGCAAGCACATAAGTGTAAGCTAGAACCTCCACCATTCAGAATCCTAATGTCATTGTAATGACAACCCAACATCCCATAAATGACATGTCAAGTCATAAGCTAATGAATACAATCCAATGTACCCCATTCACTAAATGTTTAACATCGAGACCTAAAACATCAGATTCGTCTATATAACATCAAAACAACAAACCAAGGTGACATCAGTAACCAATGTAACATAAATCCAGAAGCATTATACACATAACCCAGTGTTCAAGCCCTATGGAAATCTGCAAAATCAAATGTAACCTCATAAGGGATAAAGGGAACAGCATACTAGCTTAAACTCTCCAAACAAATAATCTCCTGTGACCCTTATAACAAAAAAAGGAACCATCAACCCATCACCAACATAACACACAAGAGGTTAAAAGGCAATCTACAGAATCAATAGTAACCTCAGACATTTGTATAACTTCTTGACCGAAAATAAATATTGGTCCAAATAACGTCCAAACAACAAAAAACCTGAGCTATCATTATCCAACATATCCTTCATTTTCCATGATGATCATCAACAATCAAAGTGGAGAAGATCACAATCATTATGAAGAACACAGAAGAGTTAACAACTTGCTAACATTAGTACCTACAGGTGGAACTAATGCAATTATGTCCGACACTTTAGAGGCCGAGGGTTGTATACTAGTAGTTTTACAAGAACAGGTTAGGCGAACCTATAAAGAAAGAAACGAATCAGAGACCGGTAAAGATCCCACCAAACTAAATAGATACAGATTATCAAAAATAGAACAAGCATGCTAACGATGCCACCAAAATACACATAGAACAAATCCTTCCCAAGCGAACAATAATCACATAAACGGAAATACCATCAAATCCTGTAGCAGCAGAAATGACATGTTCGGCTGCGGAAGCTAAGCCATAGAGGAGGAGACTGGTAACAGCGACCATGATGGCCTGAGGATGCGTTTGGAAAGGGAATCCAGTTTCCCCCTGGGACTTGATTTGGGCAAAAGCAACTAAAGCAGCGATTATAAAGCTAAGGGTTGATCTGGGCAACAACTCGGCTTCTTCGCCAGTCACTACTCGGGGGAAATAGCAAGTCCACAGGCGGCTGATAGATCCCTTCAGATCGCCAACTGCTACTACCAATAGATAAAAGATGTCAGAGAGCGTGGAAAAGAAAAGGCCGGCGGTGAAGAATGTGTGCTGATCGGTTTCTGGGGGTACCGCATCGACGATGACGACGACGACTTCTTCACCTACGGGATTAGGACTATCGACCATCGTTGGGAGGGGAGTTGGTAAAAGGAGTTTACTCGAAAATGTATTTATAGCATGAAATTGTGGGACCAATCGCAATGGGGGAATCCGACCATGTATATAAATATTAATATTTATTATTACCTAAGTAATAATATTAATATTTATATACATGGTCGGCATTGTTTATTATTGGTGTCCACGGTGGCATGTGACATGGAAGATTTTGAAAGTCATTCCGGTGGCGGTGATTGAACCAACCCTTTTCAAAGCTGCGACAGTTTATACATAAGCCAATGAATAGTAAACGGGTCGGAGATTCGTCCCCTCGGCCCTCATCCCGTGTCCCGTCTCCGTTTCCGTTTAAAAAATTATTGGGATTAAACGTGGATTCTTTTCCGGCAACCGACAAAAATTACGGAAAAACGAGTATTTCCGTTTAATATAAACGGGTAATTTTCACCATTGTAACCCTCACATAAAGTTAAATGGTAATAATTCATCATGGGATCCTGATCACTATTAGGATTTTGCCACGAATTTAAAAAACAATTATCTCCTTATATCAATTTCCAAAATAATTACACTATTCATTTTAATTTTTACTTTTTACCCTTAATAATTTCTACTTTTTACCCTTCATTTTATACAAAATACATTTTATCTTCTATAATTATTTACTATTATTTACAAACTTTTTACTCTTAATTTATAGAAGTTACATAAGAGTGAAATGTTCAATATAGTCCAAAGTTTTTGTGTAGTCCTGAGGGACAAATCTTAGCCACAGGATTAAAAGAAAGGCAAATACCCACAAGCACCTCGGGACACCACCACTGCCACCGACCACCACCTCCGGCCACCCCAATCACATGTGATTGAAGCACAATCACATGTGATTACGGCCAACCACCACCACCGACCACCACTTCCGTCCGCCACCACAGCCGCCGACCACCACCTACGGCCGCCGCAATCACATGTGATTGCACACCGCTAACCACCAACACCGACCATCACCTCCGGCGACCCAATCACATGTGATTGAAGCCACAATCACGTGTGATTGCACACCGCCAACCACCACCACCGACCATCACCTCCGGCCACCACCACAGCCACCGACCACCACCTCCGGCCGTCGCAATCACATGTGATTGAAGCCACAATCACATGTGATTGCACACCGCCAACCACCACCACCACCACCGACCATCACCTCCGGCTACACAATCACATGTGATTGAAGCCACAATCACATGTGATTGCACACCGCCAACCACCACCACCGACCATCATCTCCGGCTACACAATCACATGTGATTGAAGCCACAATCACATGTGATTGCACACTGTTGGCCACCACCACCACCGCCGCCGACCAGATCTTTTTTTGAAGCATCAAACGACGAATCTGAGACCAGATCTGAACTCCTCTCATCAAACCGAGTTGAACCACCACCATCCCCACCCTGAACAACTCCGGCAGCCGGCGAATTTGGCCTCGTCGGCGCCGATCTGAGACATAAAACTCGAGATCTTTTTTTAAGCATCCAACGACGAATCCGAGACCAGATCTGGACTCCTCTCATCAAACCAAGTTGAACCATGTGCGCCACCACCATTAACTCCGCCCGTGGTGGTCGGATTTTGCAGCGCCGGCCATGGTGGTCGGAGTTTGCTCGATTTCTCGTTAATGGAGGATCGTGAGGACGATCAGGCTCCATAGTCTTGTAGAGGAGTTAAAACCGATCACCCTCACCAAAAATCACGATGATCCGACGGCGGGATCGCCTAAAATTGATGTGTTGATCGGATGACTGAGATTCGTCCCTCAGGACTACACAAAAAAGAAGGACTATGTTGAATAAAACTCTTACATAAGAATACTAATGATTTTAATATTTAATTTATCTCCTTATATCAATTTCCAAAATAATTACACTATTTATCTCCTTATATCAATTTCTAAAATAATTACACTATTCATTTCAATTTTCACTTTTTACCCTTAATAATTTCTACTTTTTACCCTTCATTTTATACAAAATACATTTTATCTCCTATAATTATTTACTATTATTTACAAACTTTTTACTCTTAATTTATACAAGTTACATAAGAATACTAATGATTTTAATATTTAATTTTTAATTTTTAACCTTTAGTAAATTTACACTTTTTACCCTTAAATTTATATAAGTTATATAAGAACATTATTTTTTAACTTTTTATTTTTAACTCTTAATAAATTTTTGTTTTTAGCCTAAAGTTCATTTAAGTTAATTAATCTTATAAAGTTATTTACTGTTATTTACAAATCAAGGTGACGTGTTATTCAGGTTTATTAAGTTGTCTCCTCTTTGAGATTAACTGTCCGATCTTTTTTGCCTCATTTTAATTATTTATTTCAGTCCTTAGTAAATTTTTATTTGCCCTTTAGTTTATATAAGTTATATTTGATCTTATAGCATTACTAGGTCATGTAGCCTTCACGTTTTACCCTTGCGTTTATAAAGTTACATTTGATTTTATAAATTACTAGGTCATGTAACCTTATGTACATAATGTAGTCGGCAAATGCATTAGTTCATGTTAAACTATAATACTATTAAACTATTATCTTATATATAATATTATACGTAAATTGAATTGCTAAGGATACGATTATTTGAATATCACCCGGTGCAACGTACGGGTTTGATATACCTTGTTATACATCATTATAGACAATTGTTGCTAGTCGGCTATTTGGGAGAGACTAATTCGAGAGAACGGGAGTTTGAGGTCAGTCTTTTCATGGAAGATTGGAAGAAAGACGTCAAAGACCAAATACAAAGAGTGAAAGACCTTGGATTTATTAAAACATATTTATATTATTCATATATAATTAAAATTATCTCTAATATTTTATATAATATAAAAATAAAATAAGTAATGTAAATAATGAGCGGGTTGGGCATCACCGTCTTGGTTAAAAATATTCGTTTTTCTCCGTCCCTATCCTTGATTATCAACCTCGAACCAACGTCCGTTTATTTTGGTTTCAGTTTTCCCCATCGATTTCGTTTTTTATTGTCATCCCTCATAAGGCTCGCAATTTGGGTCGTATACTCATGTTTGAGTTATCGCATCTAAAAATTTTATATCCTTTTTTTAAATGACATATTTTGGCGTTCATTGTTATTTGTATAAAAAATATATTTAGCCTTAATTCATAGCTATAAGCTATGTTCATAAGAATAGATTAACTACTATAATAAAAGATTATATTTTTTAAAGATAACTAAAACTAGTTGTTAACTATTATATAACTTATTTTCCTATTAAAATATCTTAAATTGTTTATGAAATACTAGTTTTCAATAAAAGGTAACTACAAATCACATTACTTTTGTAATTTTTCAAGATGTAATGAAAACGTATGCTTTTTTATTTTAAATGGGGATAAGCCATAATTCATAAACTAAACATAACATCGACTTATCATCAAACTCTGTATTACCAGAAGGATTGTGTCCATAATTTTTTTCCTAAATACTTGATAATATCAAATGTTTTAACACAGCTTTTTTATTTTAAAAACTATAGACACAAAAGAGGCACATAAGTTTACGATACTCTTTGTTTTGATAAGCATGTATCTAACTTAAATATGTACATTATACGTAATCTTATATACTCGAACAATCAGATATATCAAGAAAGATCAGATTATGAAGCTTCCAAATCGAGTCAGGTAATTTGGCTAATCTCGTACAAGAATGAACTCTCAGTTTTTCCAAATTCAACAAACTCCCTAACCCTTTTGGAAGAGCAATGAGCTCATGACAGTTAGTAATGCTAAGCTTCTGAAGATGAACAGGACTACATACCTTCTGGTACTACTTTCAAATCGTTACAACCATCAATTTCAAGCTCTATGAGATTTGGTAGGATAGGAGAAGAGTCAGAGGTACAATTCTCAAAAGCATTACCAATCTCACACATGATGAAGGAAAGCTTCTTCAAGTTCCTTAATTTGGAAATGCATTGGATTGAGGGAGATAGTGAGACGTGTTCGAATCTCATTCTTCTTAAGTTCGATAGAGAACCGATCAACTTAAGTTCGTGTAATTTAGAAGGATAAACCCCGTAGCTTGTGATGTTTAAAGACTTCACTTGATTCGTTTGTTTGATGAGGTGAGGGAGTGCGAACTTTTTACCTTGTATGTTCAACATCAAAACTTCAACTTTTGGTGCTTTAAGATCATACCAAATAGAGGAGAATTCTTCATCTATAGACAGAAAATTCTTTGTAAAGTTAATTAAATAATCCTGGCTATCAAATGGTTTTATTTCATGATCTGGAAAAAGATATGAAACCTGTTGCAATAGACAAGAGGCGGATAGTGATTGGTCGTTGAGTTTGTTCAATCCACCGTGTGGGTATGTTGTTCCCATGAATTTCTATTAACAATCGTTTTCTTTGTGCTATCGGATCTTGGCTACTATGATGAATGGCTAAGGTTGCGTTTGGTTATGGAAAAGTTTAGAAAACGTGTTTGGTTAAAACGAAGGAGTTTTCATTTTCTATTTTAGAAAATTAGAAAACATGTTTAGAAAAAAGTGGAAAATAGAGGATATGGACTTTTTAAATTTTCTAGAAAATTGGAAAAGTGAAAACTCCTTTTTTTTGGAAAATTTTAAAAAAATATATCAACCAAACAGATTTTTAAAATTTTCACTTTTTGTGGAAATTTTTTCTAGAAAACTTAGTATGTTTTTTTTTTAGAAAAACCAAACACACCTAATTCTCTTAGCAAATCATGTTGCATGACATAATGCTCCTTACAATAACCTTCTAATTCACTGGCATCTTTCCTGAGAAATAAAACGAAAAATCAGTTGGTATAAGGAGAATAAATATGTGAACAAATTGTTATCTATTCAATAATATAAATCTTTTACCTTGCAGGGATAAAAACTCAGAAGATCTCTTAATGAAAGCTCAACAACGTATTCGCTTGTATACATTCCTTCTTCATCTAGTTGTACCTTTTCATTTTCAGGAAATGATCCCAAATCACAAGAAAACATTCTCGGGCTATTGCAAAGCTTCAAGTGCATCAACACTGGCCTGAAGACTAAGCAACACACTCCTATCTGAGTAAAAAATCAATTGATCTTTGGACCGTTTCTTCAGAGTCATTGTCCAATTGATACACCTTGCCCATATAGTGATGCACCAATCACTGTAAGAGCCAATGGAAATCACTTGCAGCATGTGACCATATAATTATAAAATTAATAAGCGATTTATTAATGATTGAATCATGAAGGGCAAAATTAGCTCATTCTGATGGATCAATAAAACATTTTTAAAACTACACCCCGGTCACAAGATCATCTGGCACATTTATGTGATTCCCATCACAGAGAAATGTAGAATAGCATAGAAGGGTTTTTGCATCATCATCATTTAACAAGGTCAATTTGTATGTGGAACCAAATCTTGGAAACAAGAATCTTGAGGTGACCAAGATTTTGTAGCCTGATATTGGAAACTTAAGATCCTGAATAAGTGATTCAGACTCAGACTATATGTCATCCAGAACCAGCAATATTTTCTCTGATCCCATTTGCCTCATCATGCTCTCTAGTTGGTTCTTTGCCTCTTCATCAGTTTGGAACTCAAATTGGTTTACATGAAGATGATGTGCAAATAGTTTCGTACGACGGTTTGTTAAGGGAAGTCGTTCTAGAAACAGTAACATGGAAAATGTTGTCCCCAAAAACACCTGCACAAATACAAGCACACAACAGTCAAGATGAAATGCACGTTAGTATGTAACACTGTAACAGTGTATATGTTACAACTAAAACCAGTTTAGATTCCAAATTATCGACTTCTTTGAGAAAAAGAAAATAAGACCAAGAGCTTAATTATACTTTTGATTTCATTATCATGACAAAGCATCTTTGCCAATGTAGTCTTCCTACAACCTCCTGCAGCTGAAACTGTCACTCGTGGTTGTCATCTATAAGCAGAATGCGTATCACTTCTTGAAGATGCAAAACCAAGCAAATAATAACTTCTGGGAGCCCAGGAACACTGCAAGAAAGCGGTGGCAAAACGGATGGTCGAGTCGGATTGAACGGATCGGAAAAGGTTTGGGTCCAAATGGGTAATTTTGAAGAAAAATTAGTATCAAACAGGTTGGGGTCAAAATGGGTCAATCATAAATCCCATAAATTGCCAATTATAAATATACTAAAACTCAATCATTTGTCACCATTTGCAAATCAAATAGCAACATTTGGGCTTTTAGCAAAAAAACATCAAATATCATACCCCAAAATACCATAATTGTAACCTCAACAATCAAGACTAACAACTCATGAAAAATATATATCAAATACCCAAAATAATATCAAATACAAACCCATTCTTTCCTCTTCTTCCTCCATTCCGTCCTCGCCTGAATATGTAAAAAATTAAGCATTTAAGAATTGGAGGTGGCCGGATAACTATACCCAAATCACCCCAACTACTAAGAACAAGAACAACGGTTACAACTAACTAATCATCTAACTAACCTATGATTATAAATCAGCTAGAGTTCGGTCTTGAATCAACTGGGCTACATGAAGTGAATAACTTTAAATGAATAAGATCATAAGATTGACAAGAACAATAATGAGACGTTAACTTCTAAATTCATTGAGACATTCAATCGGATACATTGTGTGCAAGAATAATATAACTTCATAATTTTCATTCAAAGCACATTCCTGTTATGTGTTATTTAACTTCCGTTATCCCTTTATTTAAACTCGTGTCACACAAATCCCATATGTCGTAAATGTTTTTTTATCATAACTTATGAACTGAACCCAAAAAATAAACAAACCAAAAAACAAACTTTATGCTCAGAGCTGCATTTATTTTATTCCTAACTGAGAAGAAAACAATGAGGTTACAGACTATATGCAGCATAAATGGTCATTCTGACTGCTGAGACATAAAGAGACATATTCATCATTCTAAAAGAAATCATAAACCTCAGAAACAATTATCTGTTCATGCAATATACTCTCTTCTAAAAATGCAAAAAAAAAAAAAAAAAAAAAAAAGATTAGGAGATTGAAATATATCATAAAAACTTTGCTACATATTATGATGTAAATAGGCTAAGTTTATCCGCATTTTACGTTGGAAATTTTTTTTATTTAGGGTTCATGTTTGATAGTTTATCCGCATTTTACGTTGGAAATTTTTTTTATTTAGGGTTCATGTTTGATTCTTTTACTTTGTTTTCAACTAGAACCTAACCAAACCAGTTTTGAGACGTTACCTAGCCCACACATACTGCTATCTGAAGTACCAAATGCAACCATCCAAGAATTTCTCTTGTACCCCTATTCATAGTGCACACCATGCTTCAGAATCATAGATACACCACTGTTCCTAATCTTTGACACTCTTGTTCTGTATAACAGAAAAAGAATACAAATTACAAAGTGTATAATTAAATCATGAATTTAGTCACTTGTGTTGCAAAGAACACAAAAGAAGGATATAAATACCGAGCAACATGATATTCATCTGTTAAAAAACATATGAGCCAGACAATCTTAAATTTAATATCTAACAGTTTATGTTGCTCAGACATGGTTTAAAAATACTGTTATGCATCTCCAGGAGATAGACAAGTCATCTTATACAGACGATGATAGCACTGAGATTCTATACTGGAGCTGAAGTCACATGCCTTTTAGATGAAAAAAACAGATGATGATTTTACTACCTTTGGGTTCAAAAGAGGTGTAGGGTGTACCAAAATGAAGCATGAAATAGACAGACTAAGCACACAACCTAACTTATTTTGTACAAACTAAGCACATAATCAAATTAATATTTACATGTCAAGTTAGCAATTGATATCACAATCTCTAGCCATACATTTCATCAACTCATACGCCAATTACATAGAGTTTGTGTTCAAGCATGCACCCTCTAGAGGTGTCATCATCTCGAGGAAAACACCATATACACCATAAACAAGCTTTGTAACGTTTATGGCAAACGAACAAAGATGGAAAACAGAGAAATACAAAGCAACATGCATATATGTGTTCCATAAATACCCGACAATGTTGAATTAAGTCTTAGTTGCTCAAATTAAATTCAAATTTTCACATCTTGCGAACCAGATAAGTGATCCCAAAGAAGATATAACACTCTGAGTATGTTCATATCTTCAGGATTACAGGAAAGGTCTAGCTTTCATGATTGCAAGAAAGGTTTAGGCTCACAGGGGTGCATTGTTATGAAGTGAAGCAGAAAAATACACATAATTGACTATAATGCTTTTCTATAGAAAGATGTTTTACCTTGCTAAAGGAAAAAGTTTAAAACATAAATCATGGTCATAAAACATGTCTAAAGTTGACATACACAAACAAATGATCAAAGAAAAGAGATACTATATCCCACAGGAACAAACTACCCAAACAAAGCAAGTGCTTAACAAGTACATGTGTGGATATTAGAGATTCCACCATTCACATTCCTAATGTCATCGCAACGAAAATTCAACGTTCCATAACTGACAAGTCAACGAGTAAGGTAACATACATAATCAAATGTAGCCTCTCATACCAATATGTGTACCATCAAAGCCTAAGATAGTAGACTCGTCTAGATAACGCCAAAAGAACTAAAATCATGGTGTGAATTTGCACTTAACAAAAATCCAGAACCATCATCCACATAACCCAGATGCCAAGCCCTATGGCAATCTTCAAAACCTAATGTACCATGATACAGAAACAATATACCAATATATATAACGTCTAAGTCATTAACAATAAAACAGAGAAGCTAAAGATGCCACCAAAATACACAAAGAAACAATCCTTCCCAAGCGAGCAACAATAGCATAAATGGAAGGGGGATCAACACCTGAAGGAGAAAAGACATGTTCAGCTGCGGAAGCTAATCCATAGATGAGTAGACTGTTAACAGAGACCATTAAGGACTGAGGGTGAGTTTGGAAAGGAAATCCAGTTTGCCCCTGTGACTTGATTTCTGCAAAAGCAATTAGAGCACCGATGATAAAGCCAAGGGTTGATCGAGGTAGCATCTCGGCTTCTCTCCTAAACACTGCTGGGGAGAAATAGTCAGTGCACCTGCTGCCGACAGTTTCCGTTAGACCGCACATCGCTACTGTAGACAATAACAAGATGTCAAGACCCGGGCAAAGAAAAAGGCGGCGATGAAGGACGTGAGATGGTCAGTTTCGGCGTGATCCACATCTCCAACTTCCACATCGCCAACATTTAGTTCGGTTGCCACCGGATAACTCATCATCGTTTTTGGATTGGAGAGAGAAATTCAAACAGAGCTCCGTAACAAGAAAATGAAAGCTTTGCAGTACATGTAATTATAGATAGATGATGGACTGATTTAGAGAATCGCCAAGACCTCTGTTCAAACCTGAGAGTTGAGCTGAGTTGAAGAATGGATCCTGGAGCCTATGGTTAGCAGTTACATGTGGTGTTTTCTATTCAAAATCGTTATCTTTATATTTATAGTTGTTCATACTTGGTAATCTTTATATTTATAAATACCAAGGAAATTTCTAGGTTGCCCAGACCGTAGGTTTTAATGCGAATAAGTGACAATGGACATGTATAACTTTCTGCCCCCCAATTCTCGAAAAGAAGGCGACGATGAGTCTTCAAAACTTCATGGTTTAAATGATCAAACCTCCAAGAACGCAGCCACGGTCGGTTAATTCATTGATGACTAAACTCCCTCCAACATTTGCTCCAAAAAAGACTTCCTCTAAACTTTGTTCAAACCTCCTACCTACTCCAACCTCTTTAATTATAATTATTTTATTTTTATTTTTATTCATGGACTTCATAACCTAAATTATTTGATAGATTCGTAGAGTTTGAGAGTAGATTTGAGATTTAATGAGATGATCAAAAGGTGAACTACGAAAGTAAGAAAGTTTGAAAAGTGAAATAGGAGCATGACCAATTGCCTATTTGCTTTTAAGCTTTACTGTTATTTACTTCACTATTGTCTTTAAGAATTAATAGAAAAAGGGAAAAGCATATATGTGTGGTGCTTGTATTTTGTTACGGTATTGAAGACAATCACTTTAATAATTATTATTTTAATTTTATTTTTATGTTTTAGAGAAGATGTTTATAATTAGTAGATATAGAAATGACTAAATTACACTTTATTAAAATAGTTTGTAAGTATAACATCACCTAAGTTAAGTGATTTTAACATTACGGATAATTTCTCATATGTTTTATATGGAACTGTATTAAGAGCATTTATGATACCATCAAACAATACTTGGAGACAAATTAAAAAAAATCCGATCCGGAAACCCAAACATATAATCTAGACCTAAAAACGAAAATTATTGGATTAACTCATCTAAGAAATATTCCATATAATGATACCCTCAAACAAATGTCTAGATCCGCCATTCCATATAAGCACATGCATAACTCATAAACAAGTATCACACTTTATATATTAGTCACGGTACTGTACTATCTTAGCAAGTGCCCCTCCAGCCTAGATGCTAATCTTAGCATTGTTGCACGAAGTAGTATGCTACACCACACTTTGATCCACATGAATCATTCACACTTTGTAATGCATTACACATATTGCACATATGAAAAAGAGTTTACTAAACTCACATTGTAAGCAATTTATGTGAATAGTAGCATATACGACTCGGTTAAGTAGCCAATCACCTTCCTATACAATTAACATAACAAAATATTACACATTCTGCAATTTGTCTTGAAACAGGGCCTACACTGGTCGTTACCCTGTACACTACATGACCACATGTGGGCACATGGGCTGTGTTGTCAAAAACTACTACACGGGCCGTGTACCCATATGCTACATGTCCATGTAAGGCTACATGGCCTTTAACCACCCAAGGTCACTACACGGGCCGTGAACATCTACACAAACCAGACTATACGGCCTCCTAAAAGCTACAAAAGCCGTGTATCAGACCGACTCTGCCGCCTGTGTTCTGCACAACTAATGGTTATGACATTTCAAACTCAAAACTCCATATGATGATATTAGTAACTGAATGCTGTTGTGTTTTGATCCAAAAATCAAGTGTATATGGCCAGCTTCTTGTTATGCAGATTGCAAGCGCGTGTGTTGTGTTAAAGAGTTCAAAAGATAGGTATATATCTATAACTATATGGTATTAGAAACAGTCCCTATACTTATTTACTTATATTTTGACAATTGTAACCTCTCAGGTATATAAACACCTCCTACTCTTAATTAAGCTACTCATGATTATATAACACTTATTTAATTAAGAAATTTCCGAACCTTGGGTGTTACAATTCTCAGAAGCAAATGTTGTAGATATCAAAGGCAAGGATTAAAAAAAGAAAAAAAAAAGGCTAAATAAGCGTTTAGTTGGAGAAATTTATTCTGTTTTCTTTTTCTTTGTGAAGAATGATGGAGATTTCATTTTCTAAAACAATAGGAAACATGTTTAGATGAAGGGGTGGAGTTTTTATTTTTCAGATAAAATTAGAAAACATGTTTGGTTGGAGTATATTCTTGAAAAAGTACGAGATCTTAGAAAAATATAGGAGTTTGGGAAAATGTGAAAAAAGTGAGAGTTATCTGTTTTTTTGAAAAAATGTACGTGCAAGTAAACATGTTTTCTAATTTTAAGTTTTCTTAAAAAGATTCCTGGAAATGAAAGATTTTTCTATAAACATGTGCGGGCCAGACTTCAACCCTGTTTCACCTATAGCTGCATCAACTTCTAAGTCACCGTGTCAGTTTCTGTAAACAAGATCATGTTAACTTTTCTACTCCCCATGTCATAGCATGCTACTAATGGCCGCCTCGGTCAACTACATAAGCACCCAGATTCTGGCAAACAGAACTCACCAAATGCTTCTGATCTACAAGAGAAAAACAAGATGAAATAAATAAGAACCACATTCACGTCTCCAAGAGAAATTATGATCATGTTCACTTCAGTATATGGCTCTAAAGATATAACACCATTAGATAATGCATAGCAATTGAGTAACATTCTTTCTAACCAAAACATCAAGATGCAAAAAGAAAAGAGGGGGGGGGGGGGGACACTATAAACAAAATGTATTAGCTGTTAATTTGACTGGGAATAACTAATCAATGAAAATCTGGACAGTTATCACAGGATCATAGAAAGACCATAGATATTGAGAATAAAAGATTCAAAAAACAACCCATCTTGCTTAACAACCAATCATGGCATACTCACAAGTGGGACTACAATTTACAGTTGAGATGGCCACTCTCCATACGTAAGCCAACCATGCACAAGCTTTGTTAATAATGGCCGTCTTGAGTTCATGGGGAATGTTTGGAATAGAAAATCAGACTGCTTAAAAAACAAAGGTCACCTGATTTTCCTTTCCAAACTCACCCCAAGGCCATCAATAGGTTACCAGACATGGCTGCACCTCCAGAATCCGGACAAGTGAATGCATACAAGAGAGATAAAAGAGCAATTGTAATGATTGTACTACTGTTTTGTTTAGTCACCTGTTGGACTCAAGAAGTCAAGCCATACATAAGCAGACTATTAATGGAGACCTTGATAGCCTAAGGATTTGAATTGAAAGTGTTTGATACCCATTGTCATAGGGATTTCCCTCTAAGTACCTACAAAACAACGGATGCTGGTGAGCTTACATAGGTATGGACAACAAGATCACGGCTTTCAAGGGTGCCGAATCCAAACAATCCGTCCACATAGGTATGTTCTAACATACAGAAATATAATAATAATACCAATTTGGGTAATCACTTACAGAACATATTTACAGAATACGGGCGAGCATACCCAATGGGTAACGTATATCCATCAATCCTTCATGGATTCACGTTATAGAAATAGACTGTTAGAATGTGCATTTATAATACTTATATAAAGAGTCTTGTGCTAGAGTCACACAGATACATAAGCTAAAATCTTGGGTGACATAAAATGGAAAATCAGGTTGCCCTTTGGACCCAACTCCTACAAAATCAGGTTGTATCCAAACAATGCACAAGCCCAGAGGCCATGAATAGAGTATCAAAGAAAGCAAAAAAGTCCATTCGACCCAATATTTATGTGAATTTCAGTAGACTCATGGAATCTGTATACAACCACGTGCATCTGAATTACAACACAAAAGAAAATATTGACCATATATGAACTAAAACAGAAACTCAAAACATAATAAAAGAATACAACGAACTAGTTTTGCAGCATTTTTGCCAAAGAAACCGAGAACTACATAGAAACGTGCGCATATGTTTTTATCCTTGGAACCCTTTAAGGGCCTCCACTGACCGGTCTTCCTTGGAACCTGTGAACATCAATAGGAAAAAATATACAAGTTACATAAGGGAAAAAAATACTCATAGATCACATATGTTTGCTCATGCCTGATGCAAAGGAGACATGAGAGATAAAATGATCAAAATGAGAGCATTAACGGTTTATGGTTCCAAAACAGGGCTTAAGTTTTGTTCTGCACCTCCAAAATCAAGATATGATGACATACGAAAATATATAGTAAAAACATTTGTGATGATTTTACTGCAACTATGGTTCTGCAAAAGTTTAAGTTGTATCATTATGATTTATGCAGAACAGAAGTAGACAAGCTAAGCATACATCCTGAATCTACTTTGTGCTAAATGGAGTGTAAAGAAATTCATAAAAGATAGGAGGGCACATCATAAGCAACATTTAGCTAGCTGTTAATTTGACCTGACATAACTTATTAGAACCAAGATATAAAAAGTAATCAAGGACCAAAGACAGACCACAAAATCAAGAAATAAAGACAAAGCATCAACGTGGGAGCAGAGTTGCCAAATATCTTGCCAACATATGCCTGAAACACATCTAACTCAAACAGCCAATAATAGCATAATCACATGTTGAACCACAATTTGCAGCATAAATGGTCATTCTGACTGCTGGACATAAAGAAACATATTCACCATTGTAAAAGAAATAATAAACCACAGAAACAAATGTCTGTTCATGCAATATGCCCTCTTCTAAAAATGCAAAAAAAAAAAAAAAAAAAAAAGATTAGGAGATCGAAAATAGAAGTTATATGTTATTATTTTGTATATCATAAAAACTTTGCTACATATTATAATGTAAATAAGCTTAGTTTATCCGCATTTTATGCCGGAATAAATTTTAATTTAGGGTTCAGGTTTGATTCTTTTACTTTCTTTTCAACTAGAACCTAACCAAACCTATTTTGAGACGTTACCTAGCCCACACATACTGCTATCTCGAGTACCGAATGCAACCATCCAAGAATTACTCTTGCATCCCTACTCATAGTGCACACCATGCTTCAGAGTCATAGATCCACCACTGTTCCTAATCCTCGACACCCTTGTTCTGCATAACAGAAAAAGAATACAAATTACAAAGTGTATAACTAAATCATGATTTTAGTCACTTATGTTGCAAATGAACACATAAGAAGGATATAAATACCGAGCAACATGATATTCATCTGTTCAAAAAAATATGAGCCAAATAATCTTAAATTTAATATCTAACAGTTTATGTTTCTAAGACATGGTTTAAAAATATCGTCATGCATCTCCAGGAGCCAGACAAGTCATCTTATACAGACGATGATTGCACTGAGATTCTATAGTGGAGCTTAAGTCACATGCCTTTTAGCCGTGCTTACGCAATTTGCCATCTCCATGTTAGCACGCAGACAGGCTGGTGGGGGACACCATGGGTTACCGAAAAAAAGAACAGATGATGATTTTACTACCTTTGGGTTCAAGAAAGGTTTAGGGTGTACCAATATGAAGCATGAAATACACAGACTAAGCACACAACCTAACTTATTTTGTACAAACTAAACACATAGTCAAATTAATATTTACATGTCAAGTTAGCAATTCAAACCACAATCTCTGGCCATAAATTTCATCAGCTCATAAGCCAAACACATAGAGTTTTTGTTCAAGCATACACCCTCTAGAAGTGTCATCATCTCATATAAACACCATATACACCATAAACAAGCTTTGAAACGTTTATGGCAAACAAACAAAGATGAAAAACAGAGGAATACAAAGCAACATGCATATATGTATTCCATAAATACCAGACTATGTTGAATTAAGTCTTAGTTGCTCAAATTAAATTCAAATTTTCACATCTTGCGAACCAGATAAGTGATCCCAATGAAGATACAACGCTCTGAGGATGTTCATGCCTTCAGGATTACAGGAAAGCTCTAGCTTTCAGGATTGCAAGAAAGGTTAAGGCTCACAGGTTTGGATTGTTATGAAGTGAAGCAGAAAATTAAACATAATTGACTATAATTCTTTTCTATAGAAAGATGGTTTACCTTGCTCAAGGCAATAGTTTAAAACATGAACCATGGCCATACAACATGTCTAAAGTTGGAATACACAAACAAATGATCAAAGAAAAGAGATACTATATCTCACAGAAACAAACTACCCAAACAAGGCAAGTGGTTAACAAGTACATGTCCGGATACTAGAAACTCCACCATTCGCATTCCTAATGTCATCGCAACGAAAACTCAACGTTCCATAACTGACAAGTCAACGAGTAAGGTAGCATACATAATCAAATGCAACCTCCCATACCAATATGTGTACCATCAAAGCCTAACATAGTAGACTCGTCTAAATGACGTCAAAACAACTAAAACCATGGTGGGAATTAGTCAGCAGCTTAATTAACAAATAGCCAGAACCATCATCCACATAACTTAGAGTCCAAGCCCTATGGCAATCTAAAAAATCTAATGTAACATCATAAAGGAACAATATACCAATAACCCCTAAGTCATTAACAATAAAACAGAGAAGCTAAAGATGCCACCAAAATACACAAAGAAACAATCCTTCCCAAGCGAGCAACAATGGCATAAATGGAAGGGGGATCAACACCTGAAGGAGAAAAGGCATGTTCAGCTGCGGAAGCTAATCCATAGATGAGGAGACTGTTAACAGAGACCGTTATGGACTGAGGGTGCGTTTTGAAAGGAAATCCAGTTTGCCCTTGTGACTTGATTTCTGCGAAAGCAATTAGAGCAGTGATGATAAAGCCAAGGGTTGATCGAGGCAGCATCTCGGCTTCTTTCACAAACACTGGTGGGGAGAAATAGTCAGTCCACCTGCTGCCAAGAGTTTCCATTAGACCACACATCGCTACTATAGACAACATTTATTTCGGTTGCCACCGGATAACTCATCATCATTTTTGGATTGGAGAGAGAAATTCAAACAGAGCTCCGTAACAAGAAAATGAAAGCTTTGCAGTACATGTAATTATAGATAGATGATGGACTGATTTAGAGAATCGCCAAGACCTCTGTTCAAACCTGAGAGTTGAGTTGAGTTGAAGAATGGATCCTGGAGCCTATGGTTAGCAGTTACATGTGGTGTTTTCTATTCAAAATCGTTATCTTTATATTTATAGTTGTTCATACTTGGTAATCTTTATATTTATAAATACCAAGGAAATTTCTAGGTAGCCCAGACCGTAGGTTTTAATGCGAATAAGTTAATGGACATGTATTACTTTCTGTCGTCATTCTTCACAAGTGGAAAGTGAGATTATTAGTCTTTTGATTTTTATTATACTATTTTATATATTAATAAAATTGTAATATATATATATATATTATAATAATAATAAAATTATAAAAATAAAATGGTTTATGATGAGGTTAATTGGGCTTGTATCAACTATAACCATAAAAAGAATTTTCTAGTTCACTACAAAAAGAATGATCATTGTCAATCTCAAATATATCAAAACCCACGAAATTTTAAGCAAAAAATCTCATATTCAGTCTCATAAAAATTTATCCGTCTCAAATCTCATCTTAAAAGTTTCGGGTTTAAGTATTCCTGTCAGTACTGGGTACTTTTGTCATCCCTTAAGACGCTTATGTAACATCCCGTTTTTTTACCGAAACTATATTTTACTTAAAATATCATTTCTGAAGCTCACAAATCTTTAGAACAGCCAGCTGAAGCATATATTTGTTAAAAACCATATTTGTACAAAAGATATTTACACACATTTACAACCGAAGTGTTTTGAGTTATGCAAAAGAGGCGTTGAGGTTACAAAAGATGTTTATAATGTAGTAAGTTAAACAGAAATCTTGCCCTTACTGCTATTGCGTCCTCCAAAAACATAAAAACAGTATCTGATAAGCTAAAAGAGGTTACTGAGGATGTTAAATTGTAAATCATGTAAGTAGTTGTTGATTTACATGGAGAGTAGGGTATGCAAGTGCATACCCTTAAAAGAAATCTTTTAGTGTTAAATAACAAAAAAAAAAGTTAAATATTAAGAAAAATTGTAAGAGTGCTTACCCTCTAAAATTAAGTGCATACCCTAGTTTAAAAAAATTACAAACAAATAATAGCCAAAACTGAAATTTAAGCACAAATAAAAAACACATGTTACAATTTTAGAATATAAAAGTCCATTTGATTAATATGGATTAGGCTTAAAAACAACTTACACACCTAGTTGTGATTCACTGAAGGAAATATGCACCCCCCCAATTCTCGAAAAGAAGGCGACGATGAGCCTTCAAAACTTCATGGTTTAAATGATCAAACCTCCAAGAACGCAGCCATGGTCGGTTAATTCATTGACGACTAAACTCCCTCCAACATTTGCTCCAAAAAAGACTTCCTCTAAACTTTGTTCAAACCTCCTACCTACTCCAACCTCTTTAATAATAACTATTTTATTTTTATTTTTATTCATGGACTTCATATCCTAAATTATTTGGTAGATTCGTAGAGTTTGAGATTTAATGAGATGATCAAAAGGTGAACTAAGAAAGTAAGAAAGTTTGAAAAGTGAAATAGGAGCATGACCAATTGCCTATTTGCTTTTAAGCTTTACTATTATTTACTTCACTATTGTCTTTGAGAATTAATAAAAAAGGGAAAAGGTGCTTGTATTTTGTCATGGTATAGAGAGAGGAGACGAGACTTGGAGACGATCACTTTAATAATTATTATTTTAATTTTATTTTTATGTTTTAGAGAAGATGTTTTTAATTAGTAGATATAGAAATGACTAAATTACACTTTATTAAAATAGTTTGTAAGTATAACATCACCTAAGTTAAGTGATTTTAACATTACGGATAATTTCTCATATGTTTTATATGGAACTGTATTAAGAGCATTTATGATACCATCAAACAATACTTGGAGACAAATTAAAAAAAATCCGACCCGGAAACCCAAACATATAATCTAGACCTAAAAACGAAAATTATTGGATTAACTCATCTAAGAAATATTCCATATAATGATACCCTCAAACAAATGTCTAGATCCGCCATTCCATATAAGCACATGCATAACTCATAAACAAGTATCACACTTTATATATTAGTCACGGTACTGTACTATCTTAGCAAGTGCCCCTCCAGCCTAGATGCTAATCTTAGCATTGTTGCACGAAGTAGTATGCTACACCACACTTTGATCCACATGAATCATTCACACTTTGTAATGCATTACACATATTGCACATATGAAAAAGAGTTTACTAAACTCACATTGTAAGCAATTTATGTGAATAGTAGCATATACGACTCGGTTAAGTAGCCAATCACCTTCCTATACAAATAACATAACAAAATATTACACATTCTGCAATTTGTCTTGAAACAGGGCCTACACTGGTCGTGTACCCTGTACACTACATGACCACACGTGGCCACATGGCCCGTGTTGTCAAAAACTACTACACGGTCCGTGTACCCATATGCTACATGTCCATGTAAGGCTACATGGCCTTTAGCCACCCAAGGTCACTACACGGGCCGTGAACATCTACACAGACCAGACTATACGGCCTCCTAAAAGCCACATGGGCCGTGTATCAGACCGACTCTGCAGCCTGTGTTATGCACAACTAATGTTTATGATCATTTCAAACTTAATACTTGATTCTAACAGATTAGGGGTGTTTTCCTACACCCTATACAACAAACAACACCAAGTCTAACAATTAGAAACATAAGTTACATAATCTAAATTATGATTAAACCTTTTGAACCATATGTCCCATTAGAACACTAAAACTAAACAAATAACACTTACCTTATTTGCTATAGAGATGGATATGGTGATATTAGTAACTGAATGCTGTTGTGTTTTGATCCAAAAATCGAGTGTATATGGCCAGCTTCTTGTTATGCAGATTGCAAGCGCGTGTGTTGTGTTAAGAGTTCAAAAGATAGGTATATATCTATAACTATATGGTATTTACAGAAACAATCCCTATACTTATTTACTTATATTTTGAAAATTTTTACCTCTCAGGTTTTATAAACACCTCCTAGTCTTAATTAAGCTACTCATGATTATATAACACTTATTTATTTATTTATTTAATTAAGAAATTTCCGAACCTTGGGTGTTACAATTCTCATAAGCAAATGTTGTAGATATCAAAGGCAAGGATTAAAAAAAGAAAAAAAAAAAGGCTAAATAAGCGTTTAGTTGGAGAAATTTATTCTGTTTTCTTTTTCTTTGTGAAGAATGATGGAGATTTCATTTTCTAAAACAATAGGAAACATGTTTAGATGAAGGGGTGGAGTTTTTATTTTTCAGATAAAATTAGAAAACATGTTTGGTTGGAGTGTATTCTTGAAAAAGTACGAGATCTTGGAAAAATATAGGAGTTTGGGAACATGTGAAAAAAGTGCGAGTTTTCTGTTTTTTTTAAAAAATATACGTGCAAGTAAACATGTTTTCTAATTTTAAGTTTTCTTAAAAAGATTCCTGGAAATGAAAGATTTTTCTATAAACATGTGCGGGCCAGACTTCAACCCTGTTTCACCTATAGCTGCATCAACTTCTAAGTCACCGTGTCAGTTTCTGTAAACAAGATCATGTCAACTTTTCTACTCCCCATGTCATAGCATGCTACTAATGGCCGCCTCGGTCAACTACATAAGCACCCAGATTCTGGCAAACAGAACTCACCAAATGCTTCTGATCTCCAAGAGAAAAACAAGATGAAATAAATAAGAACCACATTCACGTCTCCAAGAGAAATTATCATCATGTTCACTTCAGTATATGGCTCTAAAGATATAACACCATTAGATAATGCATAGCAATTGAGTAACATTCTTTCTAACCAAAACATCAAGATGCAAAAAGAAAAGAGGGGGGGGGGGGGACACTATAAACAAAATGTATTAGCTGTTAATTTGACTGGGAATAACTAATCAATGAAAATCTGGACAGTTATCACAGGATCATAGAAAGACCATAGATATTGAGAATAAAAGATTCAAAAAACAACCCATCTTGCTTAACAACCAATCATGGCATACTCACAAGTGGGACTACAATTTACAGTTGAGATGGCCACTCTCCATACGTAAGCCAACCATGCACAAGCTTTGTTAATAATGGCCGTCTTGAGTTCATGGGGAATGTTTGGAATAGAAAATCAGACTGCTTAAAAAACAAAGGTCACCTGATTTTCCTTTCCAAACTCACCCCAAGGCCATCAATAGGTTACCAGACATGGCTGCACCTCCAGAATCCGGACAAGTGAATGCATACAAGAGAGATAAAAGAGCAATTGTAATGATTGTACTACTGTTTTGTTTAGTCACCTGTTGGACTCAAGAAGTCAAGCCATACATAAGCAGACTATTAATGGAGACCTTGATAGCCTAAGGATTTGAATTGAAAGTGTTTGATACCCATTGTCATAGGGATTTCCCTCTAAGTACCTACAAAACAACGGATGCTGGTGAGCTTACATAGGTATGGACAACAAGATCACGGCTTTCAAGGGTGCCGAATCCAAACAATCCGTCCACATAGGTATGTTCTAACATACAGAAATATAATAATAATACCAATTTGGGTAATCACTTACAGAACATATTTACAGAATACGGGCGAGCATACCCAATGGGTAACGTATATCCATCAATCCTTCATGGATTCACGTTATAGAAATAGACTGTTAGAATGTGCATTTATAATACTTATATAAAGAGTCTTGTGCTAGAGTCACACAGATACATAAGCTAAAATCTTGGGTGACATAAAATGGAAAATCAGGTTGCCCTTTGGACCCAACTCCTACAAAATCAGGTTGTATCCAAACAATGCACAAGCCCAGAGGCCATGAATAGAGTATCAAAGAAAGCAAAAAAGTCCATTCGACCCAATATTTATGTGAATTTCAGTAGACTCATGGAATCTGTATACAACCACGTGCATCTGAATTACAACACAAAAGAAAATATTGACCATATATGAACTAAAACAGAAACTCAAAACATAATAAAAGAATACAACGAACTAGTTTTGCAGCATTTTTGCCAAAGAAACCGAGAACTACATAGAAACGTGCGCATATGTTTTTATCCTTGGAACCCTTTAAGGGCCTCCACTGACCGGTCTTCCTTGGAACCTGTGAACATCAATAGGAAAAAATATACAAGTTACATAAGGGAAAAAAATACTCATAGATCACATATGTTTGCTCATGCCTGATGCAAAGGAGACATGAGAGATAAAATGATCAAAATGAGAGCATTAACGGTTTATGGTTCCAAAACAGGGCTTAAGTTTTGTTCTGCACCTCCAAAATCAAGATATGATGACATACGAAAATATATAGTAAAAACATTTGTGATGATTTTACTGCAACTATGGTTCTGCAAAAGTTTAAGTTGTATCATTATGATTTATGCAGAACAGAAGTAGACAAGCTAAGCATACATCCTGAATCTACTTTGTGCTAAATGGAGTGTAAAGAAATTCATAAAAGATAGGAGGGCACATCATAAGCAACATTTAGCTAGCTGTTAATTTGACCTGACATAACTTATTAGAACCAAGATATAAAAAGTAATCAAGGACCAAAGACAGACCACAAAATCAAGAAATAAAGACAAAGCATCAACGTGGGAGCAGAGTTGCCAAATATCTTGCCAACATATGCCTGAAACACATCTAACTCAAACAGCCAATAATAGCATAATCACATGTTGAACCACAATTTGCAGCATAAATGGTCATTCTGACTGCTGGACATAAAGAAACATATTCACCATTGTAAAAGAAATAATAAACCACAGAAACAAATGTCTGTTCATGCAATATGCCCTCTTCTAAAAATGCAAAAAAAAAAAAAAAAAAAAAAGATTAGGAGATCGAAAATAGAAGTTATATGTTATTATTTTGTATATCATAAAAACTTTGCTACATATTATAATGTAAATAAGCTTAGTTTATCCGCATTTTATGCCGGAATAAATTTTAATTTAGGGTTCAGGTTTGATTCTTTTACTTTCTTTTCAACTAGAACCTAACCAAACCTATTTTGAGACGTTACCTAGCCCACACATACTGCTATCTCGAGTACCGAATGCAACCATCCAAGAATTACTCTTGCATCCCTACTCATAGTGCACACCATGCTTCAGAGTCATAGATCCACCACTGTTCCTAATCCTCGACACCCTTGTTCTGCATAACAGAAAAAGAATACAAATTACAAAGTGTATAACTAAATCATGATTTTAGTCACTTATGTTGCAAATGAACACATAAGAAGGATATAAATACCGAGCAACATGATATTCATCTGTTCAAAAAAATATGAGCCAAATAATCTTAAATTTAATATCTAACAGTTTATGTTTCTAAGACATGGTTTAAAAATATCGTCATGCATCTCCAGGAGCCAGACAAGTCATCTTATACAGACGATGATTGCACTGAGATTCTATAGTGGAGCTTAAGTCACATGCCTTTTAGCCGTGCTTACGCAATTTGCCATCTCCATGTTAGCACGCAGACAGGCTGGTGGGGGACACCATGGGTTACCGAAAAAAAGAACAGATGATGATTTTACTACCTTTGGGTTCAAGAAAGGTTTAGGGTGTACCAATATGAAGCATGAAATACACAGACTAAGCACACAACCTAACTTATTTTGTACAAACTAAACACATAGTCAAATTAATATTTACATGTCAAGTTAGCAATTCAAACCACAATCTCTGGCCATAAATTTCATCAGCTCATAAGCCAAACACATAGAGTTTTTGTTCAAGCATACACCCTCTAGAAGTGTCATCATCTCATATAAACACCATATACAGTATACACCATAAACAAGCTTTGTCTATGGCAAACGAACAAAGATAAAAACAAGAGAAATACAAAGCAACGTGCATATATGTATTCCATAAATACCCGACAATGTTGAACTAAGTCTTAGTTGCTCAAATTAAATTCAAATTTTCACATCTTGCGAACCAGATAAGTGATCCCAATGAAGATATAACGCTCTGAGGATGTTCATGCCTTCAGCATTACAGGAAAGCTCTAGCTTTCAGGATTGCAAGAAAGTTTAGGCTCACAGGGCTGCATGTGCATTGTTATGATGTGAAGCAGACATATAAACGTAGAAAGAAGTTTTACCTTGCTAAAGGGCAAAGGCAATAGTTTAAAACATAAACCATGGCCATATAACATGTCTAAAGTTGGAATACCCAAACAAGGCAAGTAGTTAACAAGTATATGCGCGGATATTAGACACTCCATTCACATTTCTAATGTCATTGCAACGAAAATTCAACATTCCATAACTGACAAGTCAAGGGTAAGGTAACATACATAATTAAATGTAACCTCTCATACCAACATGTGTATCATCAACCCCTAAGACACTAGACTCATCTAAATAATGTCAAAACAACTAAAACCAGGGTGGGAATTTGTCAGCAGCCCACTTAACAATCAGCTAGAACCATCATCCACATAACCCAGAGGCCAAGCCCTATGGCAATTTACAAAATCCAACGTAACATCATAGTATCATATAGAACCATTATACCAATATAAATACTTCTAAGTCATTAACAATAAAACAGAGAAGCTAAAGATGCCACCAAAATACACAAAGAAACAATCCTTCCCAAGCGAGCAACAATGGCATAAATGGAAGGGGGATTAACACCTGAAGGAGAAAAGACATGTTCAACTGCTGAAGCTAATCCATAGATGACGAGACTGTTAACAGAGACCGTTATGGACTGAGGGTGCGTTTGGAAAGGGAAACCAGTTTGTCCCTGTGACTTGATTTCTGCAAAAGCAATTAGAGCAGTGATGATAAAGCCAAGGGTTGATCGAGGCAGCATCTCGGCTTCTTTCACAAACACTGGTGGGGAGAAATAGTCAGTCCACCTGCTGCCAAGAGTTTCCATTAGACCACACATTGCTACTATAGACAATAACAAGATGTCAGAGACTCGGGCAATAAAGAAGGCGGTGATGAAGGATGTGAAATGGTCAGTTTCAGCGTGATCCACGTCTCCAACTTCCACATCGCCAATATTTATTTCGAGTGCCACCAGATTACTCATTGGATTGAAGACAGAGAAATTCAATCAGAGCTCCGTAACAAAACAAGTGTATCGCAGGAGAGATGACACCGTCTCAATTCCCTTATATCACTCTCTGAAAAAAAAAAAAGGTAAACATTAAAGCCATAATAACATCTCTCTCCATTTCTATCTCAGTCCATCTAACAATCATAAAAATACTCATCCTGCAATATTTTTCCCATGATTTTCCCTCTCTCTAACACTCTCGCTGCCTCCTCTAATACGAGCCGCATGGCTATACCGAGAAGTGATGAAATGCAACGACACCGACCCCTGGGCCTGGGTGTTGTTACAGCTCTGTCGGATGGGGAAAAATATCCCACATTGGGGCGAAACGTCCATTCCCCAACTTAATATCAAGAAAATAAAAGCTTTACAGTCAATGTAATTAGAGATAGATGATGGACTGATTTAGAGAATCGCCAAGACTGTTCAGACCTGAGAGTCGAGTTGGAGAATAGCTCCTAGAGCCTATGGCTAGCAGAAATTAGTTTCATGTGGTATTTGTTTTCAAAATCGTTATC